>JAJHUR010097011.1:0-24781 GCA_027495735.1 Lutjanus campechanus
CACACACACACACAACACATACACAAAGTTGCGGAGAAGAACTCTGTGTACACAAGCAGCACAATATCTCAAACTTCCTTCTCTGCTCCGCTCATGAATCTTAATGAGGGCATAATGTACAGACAGATTCACACGCTGTAGACCCGGCTACAGCCTGTGATGGTGTTGGTTTACAGGCTATTGTTGGCCAGACTAATTGATCATGAGGTCATATCTTGGTTTTTGGCTCCACTATCTATAACAGCTAGACAGCAGCATCACTAATCTCCTAGCAACTGCTTCTTGCACCATATACGGAGATGTCTGTGAGAAATTAATGGGAAAGTATGCACCAAACCCAAATGTATATATGCAATAAACTAGCTGACAAATATCCATGATATCAAGTTTGGAAACAACAATGATAAACTATCACTACTATAACACTGTAATAACTAGATTTTTATGAGCTACTGAACACAACATTGTGAAATGCACATGGTATTGAATTTATGAAATTATTTTATTATCTGAAATGGTGCTGGTACTGTCCCTCAACACCAGAACAGATGCTAAATAAATTTGTTTGTTTTTTTAACTTAGGTCTGGGGTCTGCATCCTTTACAATCAAAATATCTGTCTGGAGCTGCAGCAATCAAATTCTCGGTTCTCAAATTTTAGAGGTAAAGGCGCCGAGTCATGGATGTAGGCTTGCACACATATTTTTAAAAATGTTGGAGAATGTTAAGAATCAACTCAAAATTTCAAGGGAGCATACTGCAATAGATTTTTGAGTTTTGAGCCCAACTCAAACTTTTTGACTTTTGAAATAAACTAAAAAGATGATGTATTTCTTTCTTCTTTCTTGAACGTTTAAACTTCCATTTTTAGAAAAAAAAAAAAACTGGTCACAGTAAACTGTGAAGCTGATTATTTTTCTGCCTGAAAATTAAACGGTTTTAATTGAAAATATAAACATTTTGAACATCATTCACTTTCACTTGAATGCTTTACTCAGTAATTTTTATATACAATTTTTGGGGGTTCTAAAACTCAAAGTTTGAATTTATCTAAAGAAGAAAAGTAAACTATCTCAACAAAAGATTAGTGGTTGTAAAAGAAGAATTTGAGTGGTGCTCAAAACTCAAAACTTTATTCAGTATGTTGCCTTGAAATCTGGAGTCTTCTTAACTTGTTTGAAAAATGAAAATGATAAATGAAAATTAAAATGTTAAAAAGCACTGTTCATTCCCACAGATTTCTTTAAATTTTATTTTTATTTTTTGCAAAGTCACAGGGAGCCACCGGAGAGGAGCTGAAGAGCTGCATGTGGCTCCGGAGCCGCAGGTTGCAGACCCCCCCTGCTATAAGGTTTCCAGTTGTGTATAAAACTCGAATCTTTATGGCGTTTCTTTGCTTCCACAGTTGAAGCAGCATCACATCAGTCGAAGAAGAGCACAGGTGATTATTATCAGCCAAATCTTGCAATCAGCAATCATGTTTAAACAAGTTGCTGTTTATAAGTTGACAAGCTCACACTTACTTCTTATAATTCATGCTGCTTGTTCTCACCTGCTACATGCTGCTGTTGCTGTTTTCCTGTCTACAGTCACCCTCGTTTCTTACTCTTCGTATTAGAAGACGAGTCACTTTTATCAGTGACAGGTTAATAATTTACTTAAAATCAGTGTTGCCAGATGGAAAATGCAGCAATATTGTACTGCAACTTTGAAATGGTCGTATTTTCACTAAATAATACTATCATACATATTGAAACAACCTGTGACTGGGGTGCTGCCCAGTGTACTCTGTCATCTGAACAAGATGACAACTGTGTGTTGTTTCACACACAGATCATTACACAACAGCTCCATTCTAACCCGTCCAAACAAAATCCCCAGATCTACACATACTGTCACTGCTGTACCAGCTGTGTGATCAGTGGCGCTGATGTGATTGAATGTTCTCCGATTAGAAACAAGGTTTTGTGGCTGGTTTATTGAAATGGCAATATTATCATATATTTGGCCTTTTTTTTTTAAATTATTGATCATACTTGTTCAAATTATAGTACAAAAAATGATAATAATCATACATCTGGCATCATGACCCAGTTACTCAAGATAATCCACAGACCACAGATCCACAGACAACCACTGTCTTTCTGGTAGACGGAAACTAGTTCCAGTAGATTCTAAAGTAGTTCTGGTAGATTCTACTGCAGAAAGAAAGTAGTTCCTCCACGAAACTGTTCGCAACAAGGTCTGTGGATTAGTGTCATAATACACACTGGTTTTGAATTTGAGATTTTTTTGGTGCTTTGCGCACCACAAGCTGAGTGCCATTTAGTCCCATTATATTGGAGAGAAGGCAGACATCTGTACCGCTGATATCTCCAAAACTCTGCAGCTCACACCAAAACTACCTAGTTAGATAAACAGCATTTCATCTCTGACTTTGGGGTTGATCCTCATCCCTCGTTTAATATTCAGATTTCCCCCGGCAAAGTTGTTAAGACTGGTGACGAGTATCTTTTGACGGGGCCCAGCCAGCCAAGTGTCTTTTCTGACAGGGGCCCCAGCGTGGGCCAACGACAGGCTGATGGCAGCATAAAGGTAAGGCCTGATAGTTTCTGTGATGACATAATCACAGCCAAAATAGTGGAATTGAGAATTTTAAAAAGCCGTAACACCTCTACACAAAGTCATAGCTGAAAGCTGACTGGAGATTTGAACGAGTTGTTATAAATAAGACATTTAATTCAGATACAGATTTGAATAAATTGACCACTATAGAGTTTTACAACAATCTGACAATATTGGAGTGATGAGTTCACACAAACAACAAAAGAAACTAGACGAGGTCAGTCCATAGACTACAGAACTCCACCAGGAACCCCGAAATTATATTTGGTTTTTATCAGAAACATTTTCACTCATAATTGAGAATCACTGCAACGAGAGTTCATTGAGCATACAAGTCATAAATGTGCACAGAACTGAAAGAGAACTTCAGGTGCTTTTGCAGAACATCATTGTCACAGTAAAGCTGACCTTTGAACTTTTGCGCATGAAATGTCATCACATCAACATTTTAGACATCAGTGTGACATTATCATAATTAATGTAGCAAACCTTGAGTTATGATCAAAACTGTGTTTAGTGAGGTCAAAGTTACTTTGAACTTTCACCACCAAAAAATTGCTCAGTTCATTCTTGAGTCTAAGTGGACCTTTGAATAGGGCGGACAGACAAAACATAGTGCCTCAGGCCATAAAAACAGGCTTTTCAAAAATTGTGACTCACAAAGGTCTCAAAAAATATTTGGCTGGATGGTCAAGTAGTATTCAAGATTAGCCGCAGACACACACACACATACACAAACACACAGACAACCGAGTTGAATTAGGTCCCATGGGGGATACTGGAGGAGGAGGGACTTTGCCTCGTTAAAGTGCATTCATGTTTTCACCAACAGGTGTCGCTGGTGAGCTTTCCAACCATTATATCTCTGTTTCCAACCAACTGTAACTGTTGTTTAAAAAACATCCTTACAGATAAATTAACATTATACATGCTACAAAATAGTTGCTGGAAACATGAAAACACAGAACTGTATAGTTCTGAATTGCAGAGTTAGACTGTTAACCTGCTGGTCCCCCAACACTATATATGTCCCACAACCCTCCTCAAACGTACTTTCAGTGACTCTCTCAGTCCAAATCAGTCCAGCAGTTCACTTCAGCTCACTTCAGTTCCAACAATCCGACACAGAAGACAAAAAATAACCATCCTGTCACCGTCCTCTGGCTCTGGTGGCTCAAACATGTCTGGACATGTCCAATAAAGCTGCTAGATGGAGCGTCCATGTTTCAGGTTGTTTTCAGGTCGTAGTGGTGTTTGACACTGAGACAGCTGAGTGGACATGTGCACAGCATTTCAGAGCAAACTGCTCATTTTTTTTCACAATTCTGAGATCTGATCTTCTACACTCTCCGCAACATTTTAGTCATTTAAATTTGGCTGGGTGGTTAATAACATGTTTCTGTTGTGTGTCAGATTCAGAACACACATTTATTGTTGCTTTACATGAACTTAAACTAAGGAATCCTGCACACGTGTTCAAAGAACCAAGCACAATTAGAACTTAAAAGATCACATTAGCTGGCTAGCATCAAAGTAGCAGTATACCTCACAGCATGCTGTGAGGGCTGGGCCTTTTCTTCCAAAGTGTATAAAAGTTCTTCACATGTATCAGTGTTGACATGTTGACTCACTCTGTTACAACTCTATTTTCCCATTCTTGCAGAGGAGATAGAAGTAGTGTTTTATTTATCATGTTATATTTCTATATATCTGTATGCTTCACACTGTCAATGCAGTTGTGTGAGACTCCTCCAGAGGACTGGATTCCTCTCTGCAGAGCTCTACTGTCATGTCTGTCCCTCAGAGGGCGGGAACTCTCCATCATTACAGCTGGAATGGTGTGGTGCATGTGGATGTGCTGCATGAAAACACGCATGTGGGTAGGAATGTTGGTACGCTGTGTTTATTGTGTGCGCGAAGAGACGAAGCAGCCTAACGAGCGATGAACACACAGCCATCTCACACTATCGGAATCTTTAACCGCAGCCTTAAAATACTGTCCTGACAGTCAGCGCTGAGGGGAAAGAGGAAGTCGTTGGCCACAGAAACCTGCGATCTTAAGTGATTCAACCGCTGGTCATCCACCTCATCAAACCCAAGCCCATACCAGGCCTCTTGATAATGCAGCCGGCTACCGGCGGGCTGACCTGACAAGCTGGGCGCTGAGTGTTGAGTCTGGCCAAACACATTCCTACACAGCCACGAGACTCTCCACCCTGTGGGCTGAAGCCCATTCCTGGGTTCTTCCTCTGTAGTTCTGGTAAGTGACTGTGCACGTGCTCAGACAATAACGTGCAACATTTATATCATTAGATAACATAAACCTACACTGATATGTGGAGAAATAATGATGCCTCAGAGAGCTACTGTTAATGCATGGATGTGTCAGTGCCACAGCAATGGCAGCACAATTCAGCAGCATTTGGGTATTTTTTGTAATTTATGTGGTTAAATATAAGCCCAATGCCCAACCTCGCTTCCAAAAAAGCTGGGACATTGTATGAAACACAAATAAAACCAGAATGCAATGATTTGCCAGTACTTTAAGACCTATATTCAACTGAATGCAGTACAAAGATAAGATTTAATGTTCAAACTGATTAACTTTTCTGTTTTTTGTTAATATGCATTCATTCTGAATTTGATGCCTGCAACATATGTCAATAAAGTTGGGACAGGGGCAAAAAAAAGACTGAGGAATGCTTAAAAACCATCTGATTGGAACATTCCACAGGTAAACAGGTTGATTTGTAATTGGGTATTAAAGGGACATCCTCCGAGGGCTCACAAGCATGGATGGGGTGAGGCTCACCACTTTGTGAAAAACTGCTTGGGCAAGTCCAGCAGTTTAAGAAGAACATTTCTCAATGCAAAACTACAGGAATTTAGAGATTTCACCATCTATAATCCATAATATCATGAAAAGATTCAGAGAATCCAGAAACATCTTTGCAAGTAAGGGTCAAGGCCTGAAAACCAACATTAAATGTCTGTGACCTTTGACCTCTCAGGCAGCCCCACATTAAAAACTGTATTAAAAAGCCACATCATTGAGCTCAGGAACACTTTGGAACACAGTTTGTCTCTGCATCTACAAATACAAGTTAAGACTCTGCCATGCAAAGAGAAAGACATATATCAACAACATGCAGATACACTGCAGACTTCTCTGGACCTGAACTCATCTGAGATGGACTGGTGCAAAGTGGAAAGGTGTGCTGTGGTCTGACGAGTCCACATTTCAGATTGTTTTCACTAATCATGGATGTCGTGTCCTCCAGACTAAAGAGGAAAAGGACCATCCAGACTGTTACCCGGGCTACCAGTGCTATGAAGGCCACATTCATTCTGTGAGGTGCATACAGGTTTCAGAGCGACATATGCTGTCATCCAGATGATGTCTTTTTCAGAGACGTCCCTGCTTATTTCAGCGAGACAATGCCAAGACACATTCTGCATGTGTTCCAGCAGCGTGGCGTCATAGTGAAGGAGCTGAGGTACCTGCCTGCAGTCCAGACTTGTTTGCCATTGAAAATGTGTGGTGCATTATGAAGCACAAAACATGATAGCACAGACCCCCCCGGATTGTTGAGCACCTGAAGTTGTATAAACATAGTGGTATGGTAAGAATTAGAAAGAATTCCACCCTCAGAACTTCAACAATTACTCTCCTCAGTTCCCACACGCTGCCCCAGTATTGTTGAAAGAAAAGGTGACGAATCACAGTAAATCTGCATGTAGCTAGGGAAGTATTTGCAAATCATCGCATCCTGTTTTTATAAAAGTTTTACACAGCGTCCCAGCCTTTTTGTAATCATTGTATGATAAACCAAATGTATGATGTTCATTTCACAAATGAGAGATGATCCAATGTCATGTTCCCGCTGTCATTTGATGTGGATAGTGCTGTCAGGGAAGGATGGGGAAGGCCATCAATGACACTTTTTGTAAGAACTCTGGTGAAAACTCAGACTCAAATGCAGAGAACACACAGGAGGCAAAGTAGGGTTCAAAAGAAAGCACTGTCTTTACTAGAGTCCAAAACTCTAGTAAAATAGGCAAAGTTAAAAAAATCCAGGGAATCAAACACGGAGAACCCTAGAAACTATGACGCAGAAGAACAAAGACAATCTGGCAAAGACATGAGGAGCTGGTGGGTATATAGACACAGGGATGGCTAAGAGGATAATCAGGGGCAGGTGAGTAAGTGGCAGCAGGTGAAAACACAGGAAACTGCAATGACACAAGAGGTTAGTATTTCAAAATAAAACAGGAAATATGACAAAATCCAGAATGTAGCACTTTTAGATCCCAGTATGATTCCCTTGGATGTGATATTTTTTTTAAATAGATCTTAGATTTAAATATTGTAAAATGAAAGAATCATCAAGGCCAATAATAATGTTAAGAGAGACCATTTTGTTGTACTCAGATATGGTCCTCTCCTCCAGCCATTCCCACTACCTACTGCATATTGATTCTTATCTTTGTGTGTCCATGACAGTGGGAGTAAAGGAAAATAAAGTCTTAAAAGTAGGCTTTGACACCGAGCCCCTCTGCCAGAGAGGACCAGAGCATTAGGTAATAACACAAAGTATTTCTGTACAAATTCCTAAACAATTTTTCTGTTTTTCAGTAACTTAGCAACATGCACATACACCATGTATATGCAGTAAAAGGTACAGACTGTAATAGCACCATATCTTGCACATATTACACAGGCTCACACAGGGATGTTGTTGAAAACTCTCCAGCTGTTGTAATCCAGCTATTATTTGAAATAAATGAAACAATTAGCTGGAAATACAGTAAGACCCTATATTAAATTCTTCCTGTTGTAATGAAGTTGAGTTATGCTTCATTATGCAGGTGACAGAGTCAATAAATGTGTGAAACTGTAGCAAAATACAGCTGGTGTGAAGAAATGTTCAATGGTTAAAACTGTAAGCAGCAGAAAAATGACAATTACCAACATAAACCACCGTGTTCTGAAGAGACACGTTACTCTGGAAACTTACTGAGTCAAACAGCAAACCACAAACCACTCAGTCCAACACAAGGCATGATGGGAAATGTGGGATGTCGCTACCTGCTACAATATTTTAACCTACACTATAAACCAGCTGAGCCAGAGAGCAACACGCTCTGCTCTGTCTAGGTTGCAAAATGCAGATAAATATTTTTATTTGTTGCCTTTTTATTGGGCATCAACCTGACATTTATGCACATATTGTCAAAAAAAAAAAAAGATTTGGAGCGTAAATAAACACTTGCAGTTATGCCCTTGAGACCCGAGCCTGCACAGAGAAAGTGTGGACACAGGATGGACAGGCAGAGGTGGGAAGTAACTGAGTAAAAATACTTTATTACTGCATTTAAGTATATTTTTCAGGTAAATGTGTCTGTATCTTTGGTTGATTTTCTATTTTTCTGACAACTTTTTACAAGCTTGTTTCAACCAAAATAGAGGGAAAATAACACAGAGCAGGTGATGCACTTGTGTACATCATACACAACAGATGCAAAGAGTTGCACATGATGAAAAAGATGTAACAAGATGAAAACAACTAACAAGACGAAAACAGTGTAGCAAGACAAAAACAGCATAAAAGATGTAACAAGATGAAAACAATGTAAAAGACATAACAAGACTAAAATGTAATAATACAAAAATTACGCAAAAAGATGACAACAAAACTATGCGAAAACACCATTAAAGACGTAACGAGACAAAAATACAAAAACGAAAACAACACAGTGTATGTCGGAGTGTGCAGCCTTCGTGGCCTCAATCCTGAAGCTGTTCTGATTGATAAGGTTCTGAATTTTCACTTATTTAGTGTCCAGCATTTGACTTGGATTTAGACAACCTGCTCGGAGCAGCATGTGACCGTATAAAACATGTCATTTCCTGTTGCCAGTAGGCGGCGCTATGACTATGACTGAGTTTGTCGTGTACTTGTCATCTGGCTGGGGCTCTCAAACATGTGAAGTTTGGAGTAGATTTAACCATTTACAATAAAGTTACAGCAACTTCCTGTTTTATGGCAAAGCATCAAAATGAAGCAGCACACCATGTCCACGCCATCTGACAAAAACTAAAGCTTTTAATAACATTTGATCACAAACAAATCTAGATGGCACACGCCAGACTTCAAGTTGATCTGATTAATTCTGGGTGAATTCTTGGATGAGTCTGTTAAAATGCGACACCTGGATATGGTAAGAAATGGCGCCAACACCACACATTAAATTCAAAATGGCCGACTACCTGTTTAGGGTATGGCTCCAAGAGGCTTTTTTGAAGTCTGCAGATGACACGTTCCCACCAAAGTTCGCAAGTGTACGTCAAACATGCCGTGGGTGCTGCTTCGTTGAAATCTGTAGGAGACTTTGCCAAGCCCAAGCATGCATGTGCCAAGTTTGGTTGGAGTTTTTAAGCTTGTTTAGCCCTTCAAAAATGCAACTGAATTCCACAAACAAAAATTAAAAATATTAATGATAATTCCTTCAGCTTTAATAGGGTCCTCACACCAAGGTCGGTACTCGGGCCCTAATAATAAATACAGACCCACATCGCTCCTTTTCCATGTCAAAGAAGCCTAGAAAATAACTTTGTTTAACATACAAGATGAAGCTACTATAATACTTATAATTCTGATGCAATTAAGCTTCTCCAAGATTTGTTTTAAAATGTAATTAAAAGTTTACAAGAAGTTGCTATAGAAACCATTACTGAAAAAGTAAAGCAGGAAAGAGAAAACAACAGAAAAAGAAAAACTAGTTTCCTTCTGACAGCACGAGCCTCCTGACCCCGTCCAGCTGAGGCGTATTAATGATTTAGCTGACCAGCAGCTTAGTTTGTGGATGAACAGCCCTGTGGAGGAGTGTTTCTCTCACTGTGATGCTAACTTTTCTGCTTGTCCTCCTGAAAACAGGTGCCATCAGCAGCGAATGGTAGAAACTTCAGAAGGAAGAGAGGCTGAGGGGAGATAAAGAGAGTGAAGAGGCCTTTGAGTAACAGCTCATCTTTTATTTGGCAACACTTCAAATGTAGCCCGTTTACCACGTCTAGACGAGACAGCTTTCACAGCCAGGGTAGGGTACTGTGTCTTTTTTTTTTGTTACCCAAGTATATAAAAGCTATTTACTGTAACAGCAGAAGACAGACATCTCTTTTAGTTTTCCTACCACAGACGCTCTACTTCTCCTCTACGTTGCAGATGAGTTTGTCAGATGCCTGCGTCCACCTCTCTTTCTCTCCGTCTAACCCTCCTCCTCTCTCTTCTCGCAGTCTGTTTGAAGCTGTGAAAGAAGTGAGACAATCTGATCCCGTTTGATGGATAATTTGAAAAACTCAGCGTGCGAGATCAGGGCTGAGACGATGTTCGTTTTCTCGTGGCTGGGCTTCAGAAAGCGGGTCGCACAAAGGGACTTGTTCTCTTTCCGCGGCCCTTTAAATTCGACAGTCAGCGTGTTGAGACCGCTTATGTACTCTAACTACCGCCACGAGCTTTTCATGTGGCTCTTCATGCTGTTTTGCTGTTGAGAAGGCCCGTATTAAAAGATGCAGTGTGCAGAGGAGGCTTTCCGCTTCAAATATTTGTGGTTTTTACATCAGGTGTCGCTAAACGGACCTGCAGACAATCCCAGCACGCCCCTGTTTTCCTGCCCGATTACTGCGATTCAAACACAACTTCAACAAACAGTCTTAAATAATTAATAACAGAAAGTCATTATTTGTGTTGATATGATGATTATGATGGAGCTACCCAGAACTGATTCCACTGAGGCGTTTGATCACATTCAATAAATGCACACATCAAGAAATGTTATTATTTTAATGCCGGTTCTCAGTAGAGAGACGCAGCGTCCCAGGATGGTGAAGATACGCTTTAAAGGCTCGCGTTTTATAACTTCATCTGGATTAAAAAGAGAATATTTTCATGCTGTTCTCAGAAAATTCAAATCAAATCTTAAGAGTTGGAAAATGGAAAAAATAAATATTTGAGCTACTGGTAGCTTCATTTCAAAGTAGCAACATAGGTTTCCATTGTTTTTAAATTACATTTTTTTATCCCCACAAGACGTTAAGATGGGAGGAGATCATGTAAGTGTTTCTGACTTCTATTACTATTTTGACTGCTGTTTTATATGACCATTGACTTCTCACTCTTCTTAACTGGTCACTAGGGGCCACAAGTGATCACCAGCTGCTTCAGTCTGAAATCTCAGGACAATGTATGTGAGGGTCATGTTAACGTTAGCGGAACCTTCACTGGTTATGCCTGGTAGTTGTTGTGCTGTTGCAGTAGGTGCTTCACCAGGTGGAATGCTGTTTCAGGACCACTTGGCTGTCGTCTCACAATGATTTAGCTTTTTAGCTAAAGGCTAAATCGTTGTCATACAATAGCTGATGGGTTCCCAGATTGGCCACGTCATGCTAGTGGTTAATACAGCCTTGGACCTCGGGCTTCAAACAGAGATGTGAAGCAGCCACAGTGATCTTGTAAACTCTAGAGCTGCAACGATTAATTGATTAATCAATGATTAAATTAATCGCCAACTACTTTGATAATTGATTAATCTGGTTGAGTAATTCTTTAAGAGAAAAACGTCAACATTCTCTGGTTTCAGCATTTTAAAATGTCAGTCTTTTCGTTCCTTTACCCCTTTATGACATTAAACTGAATATCTTTTGGATGTGGGCACAGTAAGACATTTGAGGACATCATCCTGCGCAATGGGAAACACTAATTGACATTTTTCACCATTGTCTGACATTTTATAGACCAAACAACTAATTAATTGAACAAATAATCGTTACTTGCAGCCCTAGTAAGCTCACTTGTTTTTAACTCCACACTGCCAGATTGTTTTCATTTTCAGTCTTGTGGACTTAAAACCCAACCAACACTGACTCAGTCAAATCACGAGTCACTGTCGGTTGTCTCTCACTGAAATAAAAGTTGTTTTTTTTTAAATGCCACTATGTGTAAAATGAAAAAAAAAGTGAAAATTACAATAAATTTTGATACCCCAGTGGTAGTATCTAAAACACAGACAGGCATATACACACACTTCTATCTTCCATCTATCTAACCACAGGACACCAAGAGGGTGGCTGAAAGCAACACAAAGCCTGTACCAACCTTAACCTGACGTGTTTAATTTTTCATCAAAAATTAGACATGTTTGTGAAGTTTAATGGTGAAAATCGCCGGCCTCTTTAGGGGGGTAATTCTAGAGTTTTAAAGCTCTCTCAGCAGAGACATGATTGCCTCAAGTTTTCAGATTTCACATAGAAGCTGTTAAGTGCACTGCCTTAGAATCACAGTCAGCCAAGTCAAGTGCAGACTTCAAGTCAACCACCATTAAAGGCACTTATTCAACTTCTACAAAGTTGAGGGACTTGTGGGAGATAGAATTGAAAGATAATGTTCAAAATATATTCCCTTCTTTGGGTGAAGTTCCAGAAACACAGAATCCTACCTAATGAAACTAGATAGCATCTGTTGTTAGAGGCTTCTGTTTAAGCACTTCCACGTTTCAAACAACAAAACTGTTTGTAACCTGTTTGTCTCCAGTTTTTACCTCAGAGATAAATCTGAGGACATGAGTATAGCTGTTTTTCCATCCAAATGTATCCCAAATTTTAACGGTCAGGAGTTGGTTCATCGAGATGAGCAGTAGGTGGCGCCAATTCTCCAGTCAGAAAACCATCGTACCATTGCAGAGGAAGACGCTGCAACAAGATTTCGTAACCAAAGGAGCGCCAATTATTCATTAGAGGTGTTTCTCTCTCCCATTAACTTGTTTTCCAACAAGGTAAAATCCACTTTGAGTGACTGTAAAATATTTAGCCTTTTCCATCAAATGCAACATTTCAAAATGCTCATTAAAATACTGTTGTTCCGGTACCTGAATTGATACTAGTATCAGAAAATGCCTCCATTAGAGCCTAAAATTCCGGTACTGTATCAAAAAGTACATGATTCTATGCACCGATCAGACACCACAAAATTTATCAACCACAAAACGAAACCCTACTAATTCCTAGCAGCATCCCGTACCAGAGTCCCCCAGGATGGCGGACATGGTCTATGGCATACATTCTCTGTATATATTTGCTCATATTTTACAAAGAGTTGAACCTGAGCCAGGCCAAACAAAGATGATAGCAACATCCATACACATAGTTCAGGTAATGAAAAAACAAACAAACAAAACGGAACATCTTTTCAGAAACATGCTGATAAAAACACAAATTATGAAAATGCTAGGGTTGGCACTTTGGCTCCCGGAAATTTCATTTGACTGACAACAACAACATTTCATGTGGAATTGGATCAAAACATTCCCTTTTTAGGTATTTTGATCAGTTAATGCTATGGTAGTTGTGTGGACACTTCATTCAATCTGTTGTCCTGCATCTGGCCTGAATACATGATGGGATGTGCACATAACTACCTCTCTGTTTGATCAGTTATTATTATCAGAGTTATTTTCATAGAATTTAATAAAATCCCCCAGAGCACAGAGGCCAGAGGCTTTAATGTTTGTGTATAGAAAAAGGGAGCTTTTAATTAACATTATTATCTAACATTATAAATATAAGAACGTATTTGCTAAAAACGAGTGAAAAGACTGAATTATGTTGTACTGAATTGTGGAGTTAGACCGTAAAACTGCTGTTCACGATTTCTGTTCATGATTTTTTGGGTGGACCTGAAGCATGGCTTGGTGTGGTGCCGGAGCCATGGTCCCCCGGCACTATATAAGCCCCGTGAACTGACACCCTCCTGGCACTCTACCTAGCGGTCAGTTACAAATGTACTTTCAGTGACTCTGTCCAGATCAGTCCAGCAGTTCACTCACTTCAGTTCCAACAACCATCTTGTCACCGTCCTCTGACTCTGGGGGCTCAAACTTGTCTGGACATGTCCAATTAAGCTGCTGGACGGTCATAGTGGTGTTTGACACTGAGACAGCCTAGCGGACATGCCCCTTGTGTTTCAGAGCAGAGAAAACGGCACATTTTTATGATTTTGAGACCTAATTTTATACACTTAGCAATTTTTTAGGCATTCAAATTTGGCTGGGTGTTGAATAACACGTGTTTCTGTGGCGTGACCAACCCAGAACACACATTTATTGTTGCTTTACAACAACACACACAGCAGATTAGCAGCAGTGTACAGCAGGTACTCTATGATGATCACCTGCTTACTGTCTCTAAATCACTTAAGATAAGAGCTACATTGCTTCAAGCCTAAAATGCAAATCGTAAAATATTGCCACACTGAGTGGTGGAGTGGAGCTATGTCTCCAAGCCGCAGGGTGTCCTTCTCCGCCTCGCCGGTGGGATCCTGGGCTTCTCTGATGACGGGGTGCAACTGTGGCTTCTGGGGAGTGTCTGGAATGGGTGCCATCTCCCTGCGGTGCTCCACAGAGGCCTGATGACGGGAAGAGAAGGGACATGTCACCGTCCTCGACCGGCCATTGGTTGACATGGAAGAGGACGAGGAGGAGATAAAAGAAAAAGAAGAAGAAGAAGAAGAAGAAGAAGAAGGAGGAGGAGGAGGAGGAGGGTGAAAACAGAGGGTGCATGGGAATGGCTCATTCTCTCCTCCACCGCCCGGCAGCTCTGGCATATCACCAACGTTATGGCGGTAATTGATTCTCTCTGTGCCATTAGTCTCTGAGACAAAGATGCGCCAACGAGAGGGGGTGCTGTCACTTAGAGGCTGGCATGGCGCCCAGCCACACACTCTCCTCAACACACAAATAGATACATGCAAAGATATACTGGTTTTACACACGCACACACATTTAGTTTTTCACACAGATGCAAAGTAGCATTGGTATAATGTCAGCTGTCAAGGTCTGTTGAAGCAAGAGCATTGCTCATTTGCAAATAAGCCGAACATCAACGGTATACAGCGCAAACATGCTTAATGCAGAGCTGTACACAGAGAAAATCAAAGGGAATACAAATAACTGGTGATCAGATTTGACATTCTCCTCTTATACATGACATTATTCTGTTTGTGTTATGTTTGTGAGGTTACTGTGGTCGCGGCACACACACATTTCCACACGCTCGAATATAAAACGAGAACTCCCCAGACAAAGAGCAGGGCATGTCTTTATCTCATTAAAGTTAACGAGAGGCTGCTGTCTTCTGCCTGCACACCAGCTGTAATCTGATCCAGAAGACCTCCACTCGCTGTGGGCATGAGGCCTCAGCGCCGTCACCGCTACCAGTGCTGTGATGCTCAACGCCGTGACAACACTCATCGCCGAGCCCGTCATCGCTACTTCCATAGCTGCTGCCACCTTCAGGATTGTGTAAAACAACAATAAATGTGTGTTCAGGGTTTGTCACACCACAGAAACCTGATATTAACCACTCAGCCCAATTTTTTGAAAAAAAAACAAAAAACAAAAAAAAAACACTAAGTATGTAAAATTAGGTCTCAAAATCATGAAAAAATGTGCGTTTTTCCTCTGCTCTGAAACGCTGGGGGCATGTCCACTCCACGAAAAAACACCACCACTACGACCTGAAGACAACCTGAAACATGGACGCTCAGTCTATCAACTTTATTGGACATATCCACACATGTTTGAGCCACCAGAGCCAGAGGACGGTGACAGGATGGTATTTATTTTTCTACTGTGTCGGGTTGTTGGAACTGAAGTGGGCTGATGATAAGTGATGGGCTGATTTGGACTGAGAGAGTCACTGAAGGTACATTCAGAACTGACAGTTAAGAAGGGGGAGGGGAGGAGGAGTCATTTGTGTGTTGGTTTCTGGGGCTTATGTAGTGTTAGTGGACCATGGCTCCGGCACGTCACCGAGTCATGTTTCAAGTCTGCCCAAACAATCCTGAGCACAGTGTTGGGCAAGTTACTGAAATTTAGAAATTCGTTAGTTACTAGTTATTTCTCTCAAAAAGTAATTGAATTACTTTACCAATTATTGCATTATATTAACTTTTGTGTCTTTTGCAGCTATATTGTTTTAGTGTAGCTACATAACTGTATTTTATTATCGCTATATTATTTTAGTGTAGATACATTAGTTTAGTTTCTATGTACGGTACCGTCTCTAAAAGCAGGGCAGCAACAACTAGCATCTACCTGGACACTACACCTTTATTACCTATGGTTTAGACATTAGGATTTAGTAGGAGAAGACCACATGAAGGTGGATATGTTAACTATGCAGCTAATAAATAATTTTATGATGAACACTTGGATGGTGAGTTGAGTCAGGATTTCCATGAGAGTGGAAGTAAAACAGATACTGACGTGAGAGAGAGATGACGGGGTTGACTCTGAAACATCTCATCAATATGGCGGACACGTCGGGGGAGATAGACTACTACAAGGTATAAGTAACAGACTGTGATATTTAATAGTGAAGGACTTCAACGTCCAGGGTCCATATTACAGAAACTCCCACATCTTATCTTAACTGTTTGGTAACCATGGTAATTGGGGTTAGGACCTGATTTAGTCTAAGAGTTTGGATGAGAAAAGTGTGTTATACAAACATCCAAACTTTGTAGCCAATGTACTTACTAGCTGAATGGTAGCTGATGACAGTGTTAACTAATGGTAGTCGCATTACAAAATTTGCTCAATGTACGTTTCCATGTAAAGTATGTTATAATGTGAACACAACAATGCTTATAATTTTTTTTTTTTTTTAGCTTGGTGAGAAGATAAAAGTTTTTAACTAACAGACAGAAGTCCATAGTTCATAGTTAGATAAGTGTTTAGGATTTCCTAAGCTGAGATTCCTAAAATTAACTCAGATCTTCCTTTGAAATACTAAATTAGACAAAATCTTGTCTCAAACTCTTAAATTAAGATTTATGATAGAAAGTTTCTGTTAACATGGCCCAGGTCTCGTACTCCATTCTCATGCACCAGAAGTGCAAGAGACATGATCAATAATGTGTTTTATTTAGTTTAATGGTTAGATAGATGCTTATATTGTCATGTTATTTCAGACGTGGAATCGAGTGAGTCACAGGTCTCCTTCCAGGTGACTGACGCAGGACACCATCATTTAGACAGTGTTTGATTTAGTTTGATAGTATGTTTCTTAAGTTTTCTTTTGATAATTAGATGCTATAAGACAGGAGTGTCTGACTAAATCGTGACAGAAGATTTAATTTAAATAGTTAACTCTCATTTTCTGCATATAATGTTTACCAAACTGATATGATATTTAACTGTGATATTATTTCAGACATGGACTTGAGGGAGTCAAGGCCCGGGTATCCAAATCAGTTTTTCTTTCTTAAAAATGCATTTTCTCTTTTTTTTTTTTGGTCTTTATTTGATGAAAATCACCAACATTCAAATTTTTATATAAAACAAATTAGAGTTATGGTTATAATAAAATGTTTGTTTTTGCACATAAAAACTGAAGCTCTGTTCTTTCTTTTGACCATTTACATATACACAGAACAAATTATTCTGAGGGTCTTCAAAGATGATGATCAGAAATGCTGGCTGGCAACTTAAAAACAAGACTCTGGCGGAGAAAGCGTTAAAGCTCATCACAGTCATCACCATAACTCTCATCGCTGTCGTAACGGCCATTACAGAAATCCTCACCGTCGCCACGTCACCGTATCATCTTTACTGTCGACACATGAATGCCAAACATTGTACACCGTCACCATGGCAATTGTCTTTTGTCATCCTCCCCGATGCTGTTTCTCATCACCATGGCCACGGCAGCAGTACCTGCTTCACACTGAGGGAAAGAAGGTGGAACAAAAGCAGGTAAAGCCCATAAACACACACACACACACGCAAACATGCAAACACACACAAACACACACAAAAAAGGAGAGCATGCACTGAATGCCAATTAACCAAATGAAACATCAGCTACACTCTTAGAAATTAAAGTGCTAACTAGAACCATAGGGTTTTTTGGCTTGTTTTCATGGGAGACCCTTTTTTTTCTGATAAAACCTTTTATAAGGCTCCCTAGAACCCAACATACAGGGTTCTTGAATTATGGGTGTATATAACCCCCTATGAAAGGTTCTACAGAGAACCCTTCTAAGGTGTACTGGCTCCACCCAGAACCCTCTCTAAGAGTTCTATCAGAACCTTTCTACCTTCTAAAAGTGAACAGAATGCACTCATTGGGTTCTACCAAGAACCCTTTTATATTCCAAGGGTTTCATCTAGAAACCACAAAGGGCGTTCTGCCATGAACTCTTTTATATTCCCAGGGTTTCAATTAGAACCCACACAGGACATTTCACCAAGAACCCTATTATATTCCAAGGGTTTCATCTAGAACCAACCCCGGTAGTTCTACTACGAATCCTTTTAAATTCCAAGGGTTTCATCTAGAACTCTCTTAGGCATTCCACCCAGAACACTTTTATATTCCATGGGTTTCAACTAGTACAAACCTACGGTGTTCTACTAAGAACCCTTTTATATTCCAAGCATTTCAGCTAGAATCCTCCCAGGGTGTTCCACCAAGGTTTCATCTAGAACTCACTAAGGCATTCCACCCAGAACCCTTTTATATTCCAAGGGTTTCAACTAGAATCTGCCAAGGGCGTTCTACTAAGAACTCTTTTATCTTCCGAGGGTTTCATCTAGAACCCACCCAGGACGCTCTACCAAGAAGCATTTTATATTGCCAGGTTTTCATCTAGAACCCACCCAGGGTGCTCTACCAACTAGCCTTTCTCATTCCAAAGGTTTCAAATAAAACTCAACCAGGCCTTTCCTTTAAGAACCGTTTCCTCTTCCAAGGGTTTCATCTAGAACCCAGCCAACCTATATTTCTAAGAGTGTAGCGGAGACAATAGCCTTTCAAAAGCAGTTACGAGCTAATTAAAGAACATATAGCGTACAATCTAAGATCAGTGAGATCAGTTTGCCCTCAGGCGCTGCGAGCTGCTTCATAAGCTTTCTTCCTCATCTCTAAAGCGAGCTCTGCATGTAGGGACTGGAGTAAAAGAAAAGGGTCTAAACCGGTGGCAGCCCTCCATCACTCCAGGAGAGTTTAAGCAGCCCTGCCTGACTTTATTCCTCTCGCCTCTCAAGGCCTGCTACTACTTGGATGCTCATTTGGAGTCTGTAATTAATTGGAGCCTCTATTTTTTCATCTATTTTTGTTTGGCTGTTGACCGACGTGTGGTCCTCTCACGCGCTCGTCTTCAGGTCGACGTGGCTCCCTAATTAAGACTCCAGAGGACGGCTAATTGCTGTTGCGTGCCTCTCGGCGGAGCAAGGGAGCCTTCTCCCGGCGCTGCCCGGAAAGAGCGCCCGAGCGCTGAATTAAAGGGGCTTATGTAAGCTTGCGGTGAAACTATTAAACACCGACCAACTTTTCCTTGTGAGGAACTGCCACTTGATTTAATGGGCCTCATTAAAAGTGCACATCACAGAGATCCAAACCGCTCTCTCCGGCTTCACACGACAATGGGATAATGGTTCCTCCTCCATGCTGTCAAAGCCTAATCCTAAATATTGAACAGTGCTATTGCTCCCACAGAGCGATCCAAAATGGGCTGCAGCGTTCTTAAAAGGAAGGATTCACGTCATTTGTCTTTTTTGACAAGGGGCAGAGAGGAGCAAGTGAAGGAAGAGATGGCGCTGAGCAGCTCGCTGTTGTTTATTGCGAGCGGTAAATGGAGAAATCTGGGGCTGAATGAAAATAGATCCTGTATCAGGCTGAAATATTGTTTTCACTGCACACATTTTTAAATAAGTTTTTCGTCTGACGGGGCGAGATCAAATACATGTTGGCTTTGTTTATTAGAAGACTGGCATGGTTGAAATCTGATTAGATGTCACAAAGTAAATCTTCACATCTATCAACACATACACATGTTAATAGTCCTGCACTTAGACACCTTTTTTTTCCAACACCTTTGGAAGTCAGTTTTTAATGTTAAGATGCCGACAATATTATCATTACTGTCTTGGTGCTACTGTCGAAATGCTTCTAGATGTAAACTCAAAACATGCATTACAGAATTACATTTCCAGGGTGTATATATGCATATATGGATATATTGTTTTAATAGCTTTAATAAAGCTAACAACACTTAAAGCTGCAACAATTAATGTACTATTAATCGACCATTAAATTCATCTGTTTCTATTTTGACATTTGAATGTTTTTAAGGAAAAAAAGTCCAAATTCTCTCATTTCAGCTTCTTAAATGTGATTGTTTTCTGTTTCTTATTTTACTCCTCTCTGACAGTAAATTGATTATTTTTGGGTTGTGGGCAAAACAAGACATTTGAGAACGTCATCTTGGACTATGATCAACATTTGTAGCCATTTTCTGACATTTCGTGGACCAATCAATTACTTGATAGATTGATGATGAAAATAACTGTTAGTTGCAGCCCTTAAAACACAATATTAGGCTAAACAATCTCACCATATTCTATATTGAGATAATCCAAAAGGAATGGAAAGTAATCAAGTTACATTACTTTAATATTGTGATACTTGGATTATGTTACTGACTACATTATAAACAGGTCATTAGCAACTGTATCTGACTACATGTTTAAAGTAACCTTCCCAACACTGATTATCGTCATCTATTCTATTAATACTCTGTATGTATGTTGAATGTGTGTGCACCATGAAAAGACTACAACCATCATTTCAATGTGCGACCTTGTGTTGCACACTGACAAACAAATAACCTTCATACCTTATACTCATTCTAAAGGGAGTAGAAAATGTGAAGGGATTTTTTTCTAAGGAACAGACTTAAAGACACAGTGAATAAGACCTATATTTCCAGTATTTTTTGAATGAAATGAAATTTATTTTTGAACATGAGAATCAACAAGGCAGCAGTTCTCTCAGAAAATCAATTAAATTAAAGGTCTCTACCATGTTTTTATGGTGTGTTCCTTATATCCTGCTTTCTTCTGGTATCTCTTGGTATTTGTAAAACATTACAAATAATTTTGCAATTCTATATATTTTTGATGACTCCTCCTGCACTTTGAGTTTAACGGAGCGAAAGCAACAATCAATATTTTATTATTTACAATAGGCCATGTATATAATTTGAATGGTGTCACTCTTAGTGATGATCTATACACTGTGTATAAAGATGGACGATGTAGCTCCACTTCCTTCCTTGTTCAACTGAACAAAAATGGAGACAAAATATCCTGGATATGAGCGCTGCCATTTCATGCTGGTGATGCCATTTGGGCCCGAGTCTGCGCGGGGTTGGAGATCAATCGTGAGCTAATGTTTACTTGTCAATAATGACATGAATTCCTGTTTTTATAGCATTGAATAACTAACAGCAAGAGGTCATTCAGTAGAGTGCAGATATCCGCCAGACAACCTGAAAAGAATATTGACATCTAACTTCTTTGTAATTGCCAACATTTTGATTAGTAACTGTTCTTTAAATCCATATTTTTCCACAGTAACGGATTACAATCACATTTATTTTGTAATTTAATTACCTGTGACTAGTTATTCCCCAATGCTGCTAGTAGACAAGCCTTGTTTTAGTCTAGGAGTTGTTGATGACTCGTGGACCTGACCAGTTAAAGCTATAGTGTTTAACCTACACATTAAAATGTCTAAAAACGCCAGACATGTGTTATGTGTTAAGTTGTGTACTTACATTATCACAAATGTTTTCAACAATGTTCAAACGCAGAGCAATCTGTGACTTTATTCAAGATAACTGTGTGTTTCCTGCTAGCTAGTGACTGCTGGCTAGTTCCGAATTGCTCGAACTTCCTGGAAAACACAGGATATGTCAGATATGTCAGAAAGTGACGAAGGAAGTTGACGGATATGACAAAACCTAACGTGGATAAAACTTATCATAACATATTACACTGTCGATGAACCTAATTTCTGCACGATTCATCTCAGATAGATTTTCATCAGCTATGGTGCATGTTTAAAGGTGAAGAAAGCAACTCCCTATGTCTTTTGTTACTGTTTTAGTGTGAAAGAGAACAAGAATTTACAGCAGAAAGTACATATTCTCTGTTTAAGAGGGTCGGTATAAGTTACATATAGATTTTATACAAGTTTTTTGTGTTTTCTAAAAAAAACACCATCTTTGGGGTTAATTTGCTTAAGGTGTACTTTGATTTTTTTTAGTTTGGTCTATATCCTTCCCATATCAATCAAGATCCTTTGTTTCACTTTTAGGGAGCTGTCATGTTGTCCATCTTCATATACAGTCAATGTGATGAACCCCAACCCTGCAGTTCCCCTCTGCTCTGCTTATCATTTTAGTGTCTTTCAGCTCATTGCTTTTATAACATTTTTCGTCCAGCAGCTGTTTTCAGTGTAGAAGCTATGATAAACTCACTGTATGCTACCTGCACAGCACCTAACAACAGACACACACAGTTAGCAACTAGCAGGTGAACATGATGGAGCATTTAGCCACTAAAGAGTCAAATATTTCCTTCAGGGTTTGCTAAGTGAATGTCGCTCTGTTTGCTGGATGTGTAAATAGATATCTGCTTACAAGTTTGCCATAACAATTGTATAATGTTATCATATGTCAGTGTTGTGTCACAGCTTGCTCTGCTGCCCATTTTAACCTGTAAACCACCCTGTATTTACATATTGTAGTCAGCAATCGGTATAGATTATTTATAGATTTTATATAGGCCTTTTGTGTTGTTTTTTTTCACCACTACCACATAAAATCCTTAAGATTACAGTCATAAATGTGAACAAAAATTGTTATAATTATTTGATGTACAGTTTGACTCTTTAGTTTGGCCCATGTCCCGTTTGCTAACATGGGGGGGCATGGGGGGGCGGGGTTTATGACATATACTGCAGCCAGCCACCAGGGGGTGATCAAGATGCTTTGGTTTCACTTTAAGGGAGCTGTCATGTTGTCCATCTTTATATACAGTCAATGTGATGAGAATTATCACCAACCCCATAGTTCCCCTCTGCTCTACGGATCGTTTTAGTGTCTTTCAGCTCGTTTACTTTACTGTTTAGGTTCAACCTGCTCAGCGCCAAACAGCAAGTTAACTTATCTGGTGAACATAGTGGTGCATTTAGCTGCTAAAGAGTCAGATATTTCCCTCAGGAGTTGTTAAGTGAATGTTGCTCTGTATCTGCTGGATGTGTAAATAGATGCCTGCCGACAAACTACCATAACAACCATATAATGTGACAATATGTCAATGTTGTGTTAACGGCTCTCTCAGCTGCACATTTTAACCTGCAGCTCTTACCCTAAATTCAAAATAACACGCGATCCCACAACATGTTCTCCTGTAAAATCTATGAACAGAGCCTGAAGAGAGACAAGACAGTTTGGAGAGAGAGAGAGAGAGAGTATAGATTCTGTAGGAGAGGAAATGAGGAAACACAGCAGCAACAATTACTTAAGAGACACAATTAAGACGCGAGCACAGCAAAGACCACTACCACAATGGGCGCTTCGGCAGATACCCTTGAAACATTCCTTCACTTCAAACACATAACTTGTGCCTCTCACAGAAAAAAAAAAAAAGCTCGAAGAGAAGAAAGAGATGGTAAAAAAAACAAAAACAAATCAGGAAGAAGCTGGAAATGAGTCCAACTCATGCATAACTTCAAACACTCCATCTTCAAAGTTGCATAACATTAAAAACCAAGCCCACTCCGAGTTCTCAACATCAAAAACCAGCCAGCATCGAGGGGACACTGCCGAGCCTGCTGAGCCATGCCCTCACTCTGAGGCACAACATGCACCCACCCTCCTCTTCATCTTCATCCTTTGTCGTCCCTCGCTATTGTCCTTGGGGTATTTGTTACCACAGAGCAATACAGCATTATGGGTAAGAGGAGGGCCAGGTGGTAACGCACATAATGACTTCCTGCCCCAAGAGCAAGCAGACGGAACACAGAAACCCTCTGAATTCTCTCCACCACACTGCCTTTTACATCACATACATGTATATTTCTGTTTATGTGTGAAAGGCGACAGTGACAAAGACTGAGGGTGTAAAGCAGCGGTCCCCAACCTTTGTTGTCTGACGTACCACCACAGCCCTGTCAACCTCAGGAAGCCTTCCACAACATGCACCATGTGCAACACATCCTCATACTGATGAAGAGTAGGTACATTATGTAAGTCACGTGGTGTTAAATGCATGGGTAACGTGAAACGGTGGCAGCTTGGTTGGGTTTAGAAAAATATTGGGTTTTGATTTAAAATAAGTACCAGTGCCAGTTGCAGTATTTAGAAAGCAGGGTGACTGATGGTGGGTAAATATGCCAATAAACAAAGAAAAGTCATGTATAATTCCATTATTTCACATTACATTACATCTAATATACATGGTTATCTTAGCCAGGAACATTTGTTTTTGATCAAATTTTTTATCAGTAAATGAAATAGATAAATTCAGGGGCTGGCTCCAAAATAACATTTTCACCACCTACTGAGAAACTCATGAGGGCTAAACCTAACCAAGCTGCCGCTGTTGAGCACAATCAGCCCGACTAATTGGCAGGCCAATTAATGGAAGTGACGTTATAGAAATCACGTACGTAAAGTAGGGTAACGTAAGTATCATATCACGTATCATCTCAAAATGCAGGATAATCCGTCTATCAAGCGTAACATAATGTAATGTTACATAATGTACTGACTTTCTTCTTTAATGGTCAGCAACAAACGTACCTTCGGTGACTCTCTCGGTCCAATTCAGCCCAGTAGTTCACTTCAGCTCACTTCAGTTCCAACAACCTGACACAGAAGAAAAAAAACCCATCCTGTCACCGTCCTCTGGCTCTGGTGGCTTAAACATGTCTGGACATGTCCAACAAAGCTGCTGGACTGAGCGTCCATGTTTCAGGTGGTATTCAGGTTGTAGTGGTGTTTGACAGTGAGACAGCGAAGTGGACACGCCCCCAGCGTTTGAAAAAATATTAAAACCTAATTTATATACTTTATGATTTTTTTTTTTTAAATTAATCATTCAAATGTGGCTGGGTGGTTAATAACACATGTTCCTGTGGTGTGACAAAGTTGAGCAAACATTTATTGTTGTTTTACAAGATCGTTATGTATTTTTTCAGAAGAGTGAGGGAACTTTTTTTTTTTTTTTTTTTTTTTTTCCACATTTTTTTT
>JAJHUR010097012.1:1288-13076 GCA_027495735.1 Lutjanus campechanus
CATCCAATGTCACATTCAAAACCAATATTTTGTTTGATACATGGATTTTACACTTGATAAGAAAACAACAGAAAGGAGGTTAAAGTTAAAGATCTTTAGCTTGAAGACATGAAACTGGCCAACATGTCCAAATTAAACAACAAAATACATCAACTGTAATCGCTTCCCCGAACATATCAAAGCACTTTCTGATCTGACGCCGTTATTATCGGGGTGACAATTTGTCCGTGGCTTCCAAAATCATTAGAAATCATTGGCTGTTTTATGATCTGACACCACTATGATCAAGGTTTGGTGAGGTTTAAAGGGACATATTTACATGCATATTTTTCCGAACTTACATCGCTATTTATCCATCTGGATATTCTAAGAAATTGGCCGTGAGATGTCTGCCTTCTCTTCAATATAGTACAACTACAGGGCACTTGGCTTGTGGTGGTCAAAGCATCAAACAACAAACAAACAAAGAAACCCAGCAGCAATGTCCCCCTTCAGTAATCATGACCTGGATACTCTAAATAATCCACAGACCTTGTTGTGAGCAGTTTCATACAGGAACTATTTCCTTTCTATCGAACTACATCTGCCAACTTTATCACTGTGAAGAAGGAAGTAAATCTACTCATGGACAAGAGGTTACAGGGAGAATGCCATTAATGCTTACATGCCATGCTGTCACAAGGACAAGCCTCTCAGGTTGTATGTTTCCTTCAGGTGTAGTTTGATAGAAAGATAACAGTTTCAACACAAACCTACTCACAACAAGGTCTGTGGATTATCTTGGGCAACCGGGTCATGATTTCTGGTCAAAGACATTGCTGCTGAGTTTTTCAAATTAAGAAAAAAAAATGCTTTGAGCACAAGGTAAGTGCCATCTAGTTCCATTATATTCAAGAGAAACAGACATCTCTATGGCAAGACACTAGGGTGGACAGTACTTTAAGCCTTGGTGAGGTAATGAAAATCGTCACTGTTAAAACAAACCAACAATAACCATTAGCTGGAAATGGGAAGTGAACATACCCTCTTTTTAAAGAGCAAGTTTATTGACTCATCCAACCACCTAAAACTCCTCCTGCTCTGGACTTTGTGACTCTACAACAATGTCAAAATATTTCCTCCAGACGGACAAGACTCATAATTTCTACACCTGCTTGAAGGACAACAAAGACAAATAGCAGGTTTATAAATGTTAACAATTAAAATCTAACATAGTTTTGCAGCTGATATGTTATTTGAAACAACTAAGAGACAGACTAGATCTTGATCCATCAGCTCAGTTCTATCTACAAATACAGCCAACTGTTGAGGAAATCCCTTTGTGTGAACCACAGTGATTTAAAACCTATAAAAACCCACTCGATTTCTGTTATAGGCAACAGATTTCCTTGATAGCTACCTGAATGGCCTAACTATCTGACTTGGATGAGATAAGTGTTTAAAGACATGGTCCTGATCAATTATGCAAGCATATCCATTCCCTCCGCTCCCTTCCAATCAAACAGCTAAATAAGCCATGGTCTGGATGGACCCTTTGCTCTAATTGGACAAATGGCTTGCTTAATTGATCATTGATTAATGATCAATAGGGAACATGTGTTCTTGTTCTTTACAAGGCAGGTGATTGAAAGCCAGCTATAAAATCAGCCAGATAGTTTGACAGAAGCCAATGGGCTCTCATCACCTTACTGTAAGGGAAAAAAGCAGAGTGTCAGGGAGGCTGGGAGACATGGGAAGGCTGCTTTCTCTCTTCAAAGCTTAGCTGAGATGCTCCTACCTCCAAAATGAACTGAACTAGAGCTGCCCCCTCGAAGTTAAATATTCGAATCATCAGTTGGAGATCCCTCAGTCGACTGAGTTTCTTCAAGTCAAGCAGTTTTTTTCCCCCTTTGACAGTTAGTGCACAGTAACAGAATAAAATAAATAGAAGATTATAAAAATGCACAGGGATAACATTTCAATATGGAATTATAAATAAGTATATTTTTATCCTAATGCTCCTGGCAACATGCCCCCATCAGAGAAGGTGAAACGACTGGTTGGTAAATTTCAAGTCTTGTTTTTCAGCTGCGTCACTGAACACAGAGCAATGCAATAGCCTGGCAGTCTCTAAATCACCACAAACCATAAAACTAACTGTGATGAAAGCAGAGAACGGTGATAGAAACGAAGCACAGGTAACACGCTGTTAGCCACTTCACCTGAACATACCAGTGGAGTGTGCAAGGCAGGTTGTTTTTGCCACTGACAGGCTCAGATTGTTATTAAAAGAGTCTGACAGCACTATAGAAAGATTGCTTCAATGACAGACTTTTTTTTTAAATATGTCTTTTGTTTAACCAGAAACAGCTGTTTATTGCTCTTCCCAAACTAAACAGACTCCCTTTGCAAAACTGTCATTTTAACATCATCATTGTCAGCTTTATTCAAGCTCACTAAACACGCCTAGGTTCATCTTTTCACTGTTCCAACAATCACCAGCTCTGGTTCGGTGGCAATAAACCTGTAATTCATGGTATGAAGGAGAGTGGAGAATGCAGGACAAATCATGTTTACTTTCTCTGACTGTGTGAAAACCTGACAATTTCAAATCACAGATGATAACGAAAGGCATTAAAACAAGGCATTACTGGTAAAATATACTCATGTAGGCTGACATCACTTCCTAACTGGCAGTGAGTGCGCAAACTCAAGCAGATGGAGGGTGAAAAATTGTCCAGATATAATATGAGTGATGTTGCAGCAGCGCAGCTTGTGATTTCTCCCTCTGCAGAGGAGTAAGTTTGTGTCTAAGTTATTTATTCATACAGTAACTAACTTTCTTAAGTCAGTCTTGTTTCTATATAGTTGAGGGACAGTTTACTTACTTGTAACTCCCAACAGCTCCCCATTTTCCTTCCAAACCTCGTCGCTTTTGAAGAAATCCTCATAATAATGATGCTGTGGCTCATATAAAAACGTGCCGCTTCTCAACCACATGACCTCGTTCTCCCTACTCACTGCTTTGATGAGAGGAAACAGAAAAGTCCAGGGTGTCAGCGTCAGTTTAGACCAAAGAAACAAATGTTGAAGGTTACACAAGTGTGTGAAACTTTGCTAAAATAGAGCCAGGTCGAGCATTTTTTCAAGCAAGCAACACGTCGCTGAGCTCACTTGCTGATTCATGGAGCAGATTAGGACATCCTCACTGGGAAAAACTGAAACAATCAGCTGTTTGCTGTTCATAAAGAGTGTGATGTAGGAATTAACTGTGTTTCTGGAGAAAAAATTCAGGGACAGCCCTAAACTGAACTACAGGATTCAATTAAGCTATGAGTAAAAGAGATATAAGAGAGTGGGCTAAAGACTGTATGCCATTTAAGAGGAGGAAGAGCAGAGATGAAGAAAAAAGAAAGGATCTGCGCTCAATTTTTGTTCCCCTTTGCCACTCCATATGTTTATCACTTATCAGTCAAGACACCTGTTTGAAAACAGGCAAGTGTGCGTGCATAGAGAGGTGGTGGTGGGGGGGGGGGGGGGGTCTAAACGACCACGCTGTCCTGACAGAATAGGGGGACATCATTGTGGATCCCTTTGATCTGCTGCTCATAGATTCTCTTGAAAGGATCATGGGAGAGAGAGAGAGAGAGATGCAGACAGAGAGACAGAGAGAGGAGACACTTCACCCAGGCATCAGTGGGCCTTCGCCCTCAGCCTCAGGTACCTCTCCCTGCTCTGTTTCTGAGCCAGCTCTATTAAATATGAAACGCTAAGACAAAAGGAGGGAGAGTGAAAAGGGAGGGAGCGGGGGCCACAAAGGGCACCACTCAATGCCTTTGAAGAGGCACTGAGACGAGGGGTGTCGTGAGCACAAATGTACGCACCTTGCACACACACATAAACCAACCCTCCAAATGATGTGGGTGGACAGGATAGCAAATATCCACATTTGCATCTTCTGTTATTTAGATTACTTTTCACGGATATACCACAAAAGAAACGTAGTCAGTGAAATTAGACCTAATAGCCTCGGTTAGTAGATGATAATACATGCATACATGTGTTTGAGATTAAAGTGTCTAAAGGTTGTAAGAGGACGCCGTATGTAGTAGCCAAGGCAGATGTTCTTCCATGGAACAAATATAGAGAAATGAATCATCTAATTGTACAGACTCATCTATATAGAGGGCTAATTGGTCATGGCATTTTCTGTATGGCAGAATGTCGAGCTAAAATTGTAATATGAAGATGCTTTTATTTTATTTTTTACTCATTTACTTTTTGTGTAAACTTAATTTTCAACCAAAGAATAACCTTTTAATTTCAAGGTATTGAATGCTTTTGTGCTAATTGTGTGCAGTAATTACCGTTACATTATTGTTCTGAAAGTGAAAGTGAGAAGCTCAGTTTGAAGTGGATGAATGCTGCACTGGTGATACGCTGTCTGTCAAGCTGAAAAACTGTAATGTTTCTTTAATTCATATATTTGTAACATACATATGCACTTCAGGATGCAACACAGGATGGTCTATTATCATCACCGTGGTTTGTATTTGTAGAAAGGTGCTGATTGCTGTTTTACTTTCACATTTCTATTTGCAGAGGAGCATGGCACCAGCATCATTGTTGTTTCTTTCTTTTCCATATTCAATTCCAGAATGAAAAATCTCACACTAATGACAGCCTGGTATCACAGCAGTGACATTCACAGAGGTAGTTAAAGTTATAACAAGTAGTTTTTTGTTTTGTTTGTTTGTTTGCTTTTTACCCACAATAAGATATTTTCCAGTTGTGTCTAGATGGACCCTTGATTTGCATAAGTTTTGCAAGATTTGTGCATGTTAGTTCTCCACTGTACATGTTGCACCAACCAAATGTTTTATATTTTTACAATGCTGTGGTTCTGCTAATGTTTAGGAACAAAGAAACACTTAAAGATCATGGTTTGGGTTAAAATGCTCACTTTACATGTTGACATGAGGGTTGGGTGTCATTTGGATATTAACAGTTCTAATTCTTCAATTCTGAGTGTCCTGCATTTTTCACAACAGAGTTGTGTGAAACACTTCTTACCATAGATAAATGTTACCAACAGAAAACAAGCAAACTTTTGCTAGATAATCGCAATGGTGGTCTATTTCTGGGCTCTTTGGGGTTTACTTGTGCTTTTTTACTGTAACAATACAGGAGTACCCCGCCTTTGTAGTGTTTTGTAGCGTATCATTTGCTGAATTGAAGTGATTGTTACAAGACTAACACAATTTGTGCTGTCCACCTGCTTGTCAAGCAACTTAGCAACATCTGAGTTTAACTAAGAATACTGTTGAACTCACAAATTAATAAGACATATGCATTAAGAGACAGGAAGACAAGAATTTATGTGGAATTATTATATATATGTTTAGATATTTATGTAATTAGTTAGAATCAAAAAAATTCTTAATCATTCCTTTGCAATATTGGTGGATAATAGATTAGTTTGAAAGTCATGCTAGGTGTCAGGGAGAAAAAAAGGAAAATGTGTGTCATATATGGATCTAACAGATTACATTTTATGACTATTTCTCAAACTACCATGAGACTGCCCTGCTAGTAAAGGAACAATACTACAGTGACTGGCAACAACTATAACTATGCAACTACAATGACCGGCAATCTTACTCTTGATTGTGATCAACACATACTCTTCATAAAACTCACACATGTCTTTCAATTACAAAACTGTAATGTATGCTCAACTGCAAAGTTATAGAATATTGAAAAAATATTACTGCTCTTTGACAGAGAGCATCATGATAAACAGCCGGTACATCTTTTGGTGAAAGTTAAAAGCCATGATTATAATTAGCTTTTGATTATGATAATGATTTACATTAATTAAATAATTACAAATCCCTAAAAGGTTGAAGTTAAATTTAGCAAAATGCAAGAACAAAAATCCCTCATTTTCAAATAAACAGCACTGTTAGAGGAGGGAGGATCAGTGACACAGACTGATAACTTAGCCTCTGAGTGTGTCTTAAACTAAATGACCCCTATCAGACAAACTTCAATGGGCTGTCTTTGGAAAACAATCAGCAATGTGCTCCTCCCTGACCTTTAGCGACTCAGCAGGCTCAGTCCAATCACAGAGTATTGACATTATCCACCACACGCCATTTATAACGTCAGCCGCCGCTCGCCTCAAAGGTCCAGTCGAAATACCAGCACAGTCATGTTGTGTTTTGGTTTTGTTGAGTTTGAAGGTGGAGGGTGGGGTGTGCGGGTGATTCAGGTAATTTTATGGGCCTGGGTGAGGTCATTAGAGTGATTGCTTCAGGTCCATGACAGTTTAGCTTCGCATTTTGTGTTCTATATCTTCTACTTCTAACACAGAAATACACAGATTCATATGGGGAAAAAAAGACAAACATATACAGGTGCACCAAGATGGATATATCACACATCCTTTCCATCTCTCATCCACCCAAACCCTGTGACAATGACACCATCTTCCAAATCAATGTCCCATCACCAACCCTCCACCCAGTCCACATAACTTACACCAAATGCAGACCTATGAGGAAGGGTGGAGCTTTGGGTGTCTAACTTTGGACACCAGGTCCTCTAAAAGCACCTCAAGGCCTCGTCAATCCTGCCAGATCACCCATTTCATCCCCATCTGGGGGTGATCCATCTCGGCGGGCCCAGCCAGGCTCCATTACCCCCAGACGAGCTGTGAAATGGCCATTATGTGTGTGCAGGCATGTGGGTGGAATGGGCCTCTATATCGGCCGTCAGCCTTTACCAGCCAACAATGGGCCTCATATATGTGGTTGAATACCCTGCTCAGGCCACTAAATACAAATACACTGAAATAGTATTGGCCCACTGTTCAGCAAAGAGGTTCAAAAACAAGGCATGACAGCACTTCATTAGATTCAAGACATGTAATTTTGTATTTTATTAATACAGATACTGATGGATGTCAAATTAAAAGAAAAACTTCATTTTATGATGGAATCACACCAGCTGCAACAGTCATCAAGATGTTGACATTCCAACCTATGAGTGCCCAGCAGTCATTACTACATTATTACTCAGTACTCATGGGTTGGACCAAATCATCATAGAACTCAGCCTTCATTTTGATCCCGACTACACAGCTGTAAAGTTTTGTGCATGGTGGCGATGCCATTGTGTTGACATAATCTTTCCACAGACAGACAACAGATCACAGTTGTAGTTCTCGCTACAGCAGGTGTCTCCACGGCCACATTTTGCCATGAAACACACACGCAGACTCATAAGGTGGAAACTATGCCAGCCATGCTGTACACTCAAGTTACAATTTATTGTATCATGATGACTGATGTGTCATCTCAGCAATGGCGTTTGTTGAACACTCACAAGCTTCACTATTTAGCATCATCAAGGTCTTAGGACTTTGCTGGCCACATTTGAGGTGGATCTGCTTAACCTGCGGGGAGCAAATGCTGCTTTTATATGTGGGGTGAATTAAGTGTACTTCAAGGATGCTCAGCGACTGTTAAATTTTCTTGTTTCCATCCTCTGACCTGTGCCTTTTAAACCCTTTTTTGCGGAGTTACTTGGAGTGCTCCTTTGTGCTCATGGTGTCGGTTTTGCTTAGATACTATCTCACTAACAGCTAGACCTTGCAGATACAGGTGTATTTACAATCAATTGAAACCCCTTGACCGTGATACATGAGTAATAACATTTTAACTAATTATGTGACTTGAAAAACCATTTCATTGCACCAGTGATGACTTAGGTGTGTCCTATTAAAGGGGATGAAGTTAGAGCACTCTCTTCAGATATATTTTTAGTTCGACATTAAAGCTGGGGTAGACAATTCTGGAGAAAGATTGTTGTTTGTTGAATCTCATTCCCGGGTCGTCATATAAAGATATTTGGAGTTGGATGCTCAGTCTGAGCCACCTGCATTAAGAGATTCCTTCTAGGTCTGACTGGTTGTTTTCATTCAGACTCCGTGGATTCTTGCAAATGCCATTAAAGCACTGGGAGGAGCCACAGGAGCCTGATTTTTTTCCACATATAATCTGTCTCACTTACTTTGGATGAATATTTTTTTATAGACTCTGTAATCATGGAAGAAGAAGGATTATAAAATTAGTATATTGAATTAGGAAAGCAACTAACGGTAATTTTCACTGCTGATTAATCTGTCAATTTCTGTGCAACATTAGTTCTTTTTTTTTTCCATCGAAACTGCCCCATCCACCAGGAGTTCATCAACATTACACTCCCTTGTCTCACGTCTCTGGAATGGCATATCATTACAGAGTCACAGTATCAAGGATTACATGACACCAATAACATGGAGGAGGTGATAAAGACAAAGACAGGGGAGAAGACAAGAAGAAGAGAGCCACTTCCCCTGAGAGCCCTCTCGTTAGCACTGAAACAATGTAGGCTTAATGCCGAGACCAAGAGCTTGCTTGTCACACCTAAAGTGCTTTGCATTAATTACACCCCATATACACTCTATTAATAAGACTTCCATAAGGCCTCAGCACGTGGTCTGGAAATGCATTTGTGGATCATGGAGTGCATGTAGTGTTTTGTACGGATGTCATTTCTTTATACGAGGGGCAGAGCAGATGCCACACTAGAAATTAGTACAAAGAGTAATTACATTGGATGGTTCAATATGATCTTGTCCTTTCTGAGAAGCTTTGATTTGGCTGCACAAGCTTGCTGAGTATGCATTACAACCACAACATGCAAGCATATTGTTAAAAATGATTATCATTGAATTATTGAGCCCAGCAGCAGTACGATACCAAGTGAGTCAGACCTGGCTTAAATAGCACATCTCATACAGTGAGGAAGTTGTCTCATTCAGTTAAATTCCTGATTTTCTTGTGACTGGTCTATCTAACAATTTAATTATCTAACAATTAATCGTCTAGTAAACAGAAAATAAACCAACAACCCTCTAGACTGATTAGTGCTAGGTGACAGCTGAAAAAATGGTCCAAATGTTTAATTTCAATCGATAATGGTTATTGATAATTGTTAGTTTAGGAGGATAAAGGGTGCATTTAAACACTTTATTTTGAATTTAACCTCATTATTTGTCATGGCAAATGGGTATTTGACATATTAGACTTATTTAAAAAAAGCCATACTATGAGCTGACATGTCCTTTTATTTCCTCACTGTCTGCACTCACTTTCTGACTCCACACTGTTTCTGTGTCACATGCTGATGGTGCAACTGAACAACATACCTGTTCAATGATTGGCTGTCTGCATCTCACTCATAGCACGCTCCATTATCAAGGGATACAATTGGCCAGAGGTTCCTAAACTTTTTCATGTCAAGAACTCCCACTATAGATGGACCTTAGACCACAGCCCCAAATTTCAGGTGATTTTATGTCTTAAGGAATCGCCTCTGAGTATTATTTTTTTGGCTTTTTAGGATTTAAGATAATAAAGTGATCAAAAATGGTCTGACATAAATAAAAGAACATGTTATGGATACTTTGTCTAGTTTTTCATAGTCTTATTAAACTTTATTCAAATACATAAATTAAATTAATTACAAACAAATAAAAATGGTCCTATTTCTTCCCTTGTAACAACTTCCAAAAAATGTGCTAACGGTTTAAAATACTCTGTTCCCTGTTTTCCCTGTTGGTCCCTTGGATCCCAGTTTGAAAACCACTGCATTAGTCTGTTTATGAGCTAGGGCATATTCATTGTGTGCTTTCATGGCAGTTTACATTTAATACATTCAAGTGAAACTATTGAACATTTTATTGAACAATTTTTCTTATTGCTATTGATGAAGTGACTATTGCTGTTACATATCACTATTGTTTTATAGTCCAGACCAATGATCGATTGATAGTCTAGGGCTGCAATTTCATTATCAATTATTCACCAGAATATTTTCTTGATTAATCAATAAATTGTCAGAAAACAGTGAAAAATGTCTGTTACAGTTCAAGGCAAAGAAAAACAGCAAAGTGACACATTTGGAAAGATGGAGCTGAGGAATGTTTTTGGTATTTTTGCTTGAAAAAAGTGATTAATTGATGATCAAAATAGTTGCCAGTTTTGTAGATCAGCCAGCTGATTAGTGGACTAATTGTTTCAGCTCTATTCAAGTAATTTATCAAGGAATCATTCCAAATTTGAAAACACCACCTTGGGCTCTGGAAAATTACAATGACCAGTTTTTACTATTTCATAACAAATTAATTAAAAACAGTAACTGACTGATTTGTTCATTATTAAACTAATCAAAATATATAAAACAATCATAATGAAACTATAGTGAGTGAATGCTTCTGTGCATGTGCGTCATTTAAATTTGGTAGCATATATGTAGCGGTAAAATGTGTGTGAGTCTGTGTGTGCCTGTGTGCCTGTGTGCAGTGTGTGTGATGTATCTTTTAGCTGCGGATAGATAAACAGTGGAGACAAACATACGCTGCATCAGTTTAATGACCCATCCCTGTAGAGTCCCTCTACATTCAATTAGCAGGAAGATAATTAATCGGGCCAAGTCTCTGGCTGCTGAGCTGGCTGGCGGACTGGCAGCGGGAAGCCAGGTGGTCTTACAGGAAAGAGTGTGTGTGTGCATGCGCATGTGTGTGTATCCTTGTGTGTGTTACGCTGCACAGAGAGATGAAAAACTAAGACAGAGTCGGAGATACACTCTTTCTCCTGAGACAATGGCCAAAAACAAACATGGAGACATAAAAGCAGCAAAACAAAGGGGCTTTACATATGAACAACGTGAGCCCACAAACACACGCACACCCCATCATTGGCACACACACACCCAGTTGTAAAGTTGAACAAGAATGCATGTTTGTTTTGACTGACATGCACATATCTCTTCAATCTATCTGTCTTTCGCTCTGTCTCAACTGTTCTGTCACTCCTTCTCTCACTTTCTCTCTCTCTCTCTCTCTCTCTCTCTCACACACACACATACACACACACAATGCTGTGATCAGTGAGCCCCTGGTGGCCACTCGTCGTCACTACACAAACACCGGCGCGCTGAGGGAGCGTGTGGCTCTCCATCAATCTTCTGCTGACTGAAGGACAAGTCTGAGGTAAACACACCATAGGGGTTTTGCTGTGGCATCAAACACCTGTATTCTCTCACAATGGAAACAGGGTAAACACTGTGTCAGGTTTATATAGCATTCTGCTCTCATTTTAATTAAGACAACATCAGGTTTTTTCTCAATTGTTTGTAGTCGCAGGGAGCAGAAACTGAACCTCAGGAGGACAAAGAGTCTATAATCATCTATTAATAATTGCTGTTAAAAATAGAATAGTGGGAGTGGAATGATTTGCTAAACACAAGTACAGGGAAACTGAAAGTAATGACTTGATCAGAAAATAGTAGTAAAATTATTTTTACCTCCTTTTAATCTGCAGGGGACAGCAGGTGGGTGGGGTTTACTGCAGGAGTGCAATTCAAGTCTTTTCGTTGAGCTATCAATCACACAGAAATGGATTATATTGACTTTCAAATATTTTCCTGTGATTGATGAAACTCCATGGCACTGATTCGATTGTTGGCACCTGCTGTATATAGTCTAAACCAAACTGTAATGTACTGTAAGTGTTTTGCAAACACTTTTCTCTGCAGAGCTAATCACCTCCACCAAGTTTGGAGGTTCCAAGCTTAAAGCAAAAGTGAAATCAACCCCCAAACTATGCACGTTTGGGCTGGTAATCTACGTCGTCTGTTGTTGAAGTTGACACTAAATCATATTTAGTTTGTTTATTTTGGCAATCATGAAAAATGTGCA
>JAJHUR010097013.1:0-14994 GCA_027495735.1 Lutjanus campechanus
ACATCTATCACCGTAATTTGAGCACACTACAAAGTTCTGCTCCTGTAGCCTAGGAGCTGAAAAAATGTGGAAAAAGATCAAAAATGAAAAGTGAATAAGACCATTGCTGCATGTTGAAGAGATAGTTTGGAATATTTGATGTGGAGATAGGATGTATGAAATACTTATCGATTGTCACTATTACTTATGGAAAATGCTGGTCGACATGCCCCAACTTTGTAGAAGCAGAGAGGAGTGTCAGGACGGAAACTAAGCAGTGTACTGCTGTGGACGGTGTCAGCAACAAAATGTATTTTAGCTACTTGAAAAATGCCCAAATACAATAAAAGTAAAAATAACAGTACCCCTTTACAGTAAGACTCATAAAACCTTATAAATGGGTTTTAAATGGTTTACAGTTAGGATCAGATATTTGTTAATAAGTTAAGAGCATCAACACCATCACCATCATTTGGCACATTTGATATTTGATATTAACATATCAAATCAGATTCATATTATGAGGCTTCCGCATTGTTTATCTTGACATTTTCAGTATGCGTCATTTTACACTTTACAATAAGGCTCCCTTTTGCCAGTTATAAATGTTTGTAACTCAGTAGTAAGACTATATTCTAGTAAGGTGTGACTGGATCTTGCCAAAAATAGTGAGCATCCATCGATTTATGAAAACTGTTATAACTTGTGTGTTTATTAAAGTGTTTATTAATGATTTCTTAAGTGTTTACAATCTAATGATTAACTTAATCAAACAATTACAAATCATGTATAAGGGGCTGATTGTAAAGTGGTACCAAAAAAAACAAAAAACAAAAAAACAATATCACTCTAAGTGTACACTATATTTATAACATTTTCACTGCTATACCTTGCCTTCAGACAGCCTTTTCCGACAGGAAACCTCCACTATATAAGCCAAATATCACTTTCTCCTCGCCAAGTCCATGGGCAAAATCAGTAATTTTTCTTTCCAGAGAACAGGAGTTACTGGACTGCTGCTGCCCAATTTGTTAGTTTGTGTGTGTTTTTGTGTGACTTTGGTGAATCCAAACATTTTAAAGCACCAAAGTCACACAATAACACAAACAAACTAATGGACCGTGGCAGCTGTAGACCTCCAACTCCCGAGTTCTGACAAGTAAAATGAATGTTTTTGGCAGTGGAGTCTGGTGGCTTTGGAGAGGGCAATATTTGGCTTATATAACAGCGGTTCCCCATTGGACAAGGCTGTCTGATGGTGAAGGGGTGAAAATATTCTAAACATAGCATATACTTGAACTGAAATTAATTTATTTAGGTGGACCTTATTTAATTGGCTAAAATACATTTTGTTGCTGACACTGTCCACAGCAATACACTAATTAGCTTCCATGATGGTACTTCTCTCTGCATCTCCAAACAGGGGTGTGCCAACCAGTGTCTGCTGTACTTAATACACTGACTATTGATAAGCACTTAATACAGCTGAACTATCCCTTTAACACAGTACAACACATGAAGATGAATGGTTTACTTCTTTTTTTTCTTCTTGTTAATGTACAGCAGGCAGGTCATTTCCTTCACTTCACAAAGTAAACATTAACTCTCCCCCATTAAAGTAAAGATTACGCTTGTGATGGATAGGTGCTGCAGCAGGAGTCAGAAAGCTTTATTCCAATGAGGCCTGCAGCAGCCTCTCATAAAAAAAAAAAAAAAAACAACAAAAAAAAAAACCCAGCAATGCAATTGTGCTCCGTGATGCAAAACGTGGCCAATTAAATTGACTTCTCCACCAAGGGAAGAAACGCTCCCTCTCCACTGTAACTATTCCACCAAATCAAATCATTCAGCCTGAGCTAACCTGAGAGCAGGCGCCTGTGACACTCATTTCAACACAAACAGCCTCCACTATAGTTTTATCGTCCACTCGTAGGGTTAGTTAAAGGCAGAAGTGCTGACCGCGGTGCTGAATCCAATGGCTGTCTCGTTCACGGGTTGATTCATGGCGCCCATTATTTGGGTGGACGGCCTGATTGCCTGCATGAGCAGCCTGAACAGCCCTGACCCGGAGACCCGCTCTAAATCTCACAGTCACGCTTAAAGACTGCAAGATGTTATCAGAGAGCCACTTAAAAAAAGATTACAAAACAAAAAGTGAGGACAAAATGGAAATGAAAGGATGGAGCAGAGCCAAACATTAAAGATGATGAAAGAAAGAATAAAGGAGAGAGGACAATACTGAATTTAGACTGAACCCAAACAAAAGTCAGAGAGATAAGACGTTCCTGTGGTCAAGGGGAGCGGCTGAATGTCGTTAACGAGCCTGTAATTCCTCAGAGTCAGTCAAAGAGGATGTAGAGGTTGGGGAGACAGGAGACAGAGGAAGGGTGGAGACGGAGATGGCAGTGAGGAGGGAGGAGGAAGAAGAAGACTGTAATTGCATCCCTGACCTGACTTCTTTTATCTGTCCCACAGAGAGCTGGATATGGTCTCCTTGCTTAAGAGAGAAGTCAGGTCTGCCTCCCTCCTGCCTTCAGTGATTTACAGTCTTCTTGCCTTCCACCCTCGTTCAGTCGTTCACACGGCAGCAGGTGCAGGAAAGCTAACACAAGCACAGTTACACACTTTTAAGTGCAAGAGCAAGTGCATGCTCACTTTCAGCACAGTGAGGGGCCAATTCATGCACTGGCAAGGGAAGGTAAGGCAAATTTACGTAGCACATTTCATAAGCAAAAGCAACCCAAAGTGCTTTACAGAATACACAAGCAAAAACCCCCAAAACAAGTGTTAAAAAATAAAAAACAAGTGAGAAGCACGTAAAATAAAAGCAATAAAAGCAGAGAGGAAAAGGCACACAGAATAAGAACAGTAAAAACAAAACAATTAACAGCAATCAAAAGAACACCAGATAAAAGCAATAAAATAAGATAAAATAAATTTGATTTGAAGAAAATTAATTAAAGGCAGTGCTAAACGGGTAGGTCTTTAGATTAAATTTGAAAGTAATCAGAATTGGTTCAAGTCTTAGCTCTTCTGGCAGTTTGTTCCACTTGTGAGCAGCACGGAAAATAAAGGAAGCTTCACCAGGTCGACTTGTAAACAGCCAGCAAACCCGAACCAGCTGACACGAGTCTGTAGGCTAAGTACTGGGTCAGGAAATCTGAAAAAAAATCTGAAAAAAAAAAAAAAATCACTGAACTAAATCGTTCAGTGATTTATGGACAAGCAATAGACAAATTCAGGTAAGTACCGGAAATAAACAAGCTGCCATTGCTGCAGTATGTGAGGGCTTGAGTGTGAGCACTAAGAACTATATAATTTTTTACTTTTACATATTATTTAACGATACTTTTGACATCAACGCCCAGAAGTCAAGAAAACTTCAACTATTATTATAAACTTCAACTTCAATACTTCAAACAGTTACTGGGGGACACTGTCAAACGTCATAAATTCAACTATCCATGCTGTCACTGTCTTGCAAGCAACAGCAGACACTGTGTCTGGAGGGAAAACCCAGATCAATCTCGAGAGAGTGATCATTTTGATTGAAACCATGAGCAAATCCCGCAAGAGTTTTGCAAATTTTGGGCTACCTTTTAGACACAACCAGCAGACACTAAGTGACATACACTACAACATGTCACTACAGAAATGGTGGCACTGCTAGATACAAGAACACACAAAGCGGTCGGTGGATTTGTCTATAAAATTTTTAAGCGGATTCTGTAAAAAACTGGTAGCCAGTGAAGTGATTTAAGAACTGGAGTTACTGTGTGTTGAGTCTTTGGGTCTTTGTAACAACCCTGGCAGCAGCTTTCTGGATCAGCTGGAGCTGTCTGATTGCTTTCTTAGACAGACCATTGCAATAGTCCAACCTGCTAGAGATAAAAGCATGTAAAAGTTTCTCTAGATCCTGTGCTGACATTTAGTCTGATCCTTGCAATGTTTCTAAGGTGTTGGAATGCAGACTTTATTATTCATTTAATGTGACTTCTGAAATTGAGGTCTGAATCTAGAATAACACCAGCATTTCTAGCTTGATGTTTGGTCTTCAAGAATATACTATGAAGGTGTGCACAGACTTGAAGTCTTTCTTGTGCTGTTGTAGGAAGTCTACTGAACTGGATTTGTTTGGAAACACATATGTATGTTTGTGTGTCATCCGCACACATGTGATAAGAAGCCTTAAAATTTCAAATATCTGCTGATTGAGCTATGTGAAGATTTAATAACAGAGGTCCAAGACTCGACCCCTGGGGAACGCCACACATTTTTCAAAAACGCTCTGATGTGCAGCTACCGATTGATACAAAATAGTCTCTGTCTTGAAGGCAAGACTTGAACCAATTCAGGACCATGTTGATCAAACCAGTGTCCAAGTCTGTATATTAATATACTGTTATCAATATTATCAAATGCTGCATTAAAGTCTAATAAGACGAAGACAGAGAGTTTTCCAGTATCTATGCTGAGATTATTGTCATTCAGAGCCTTGATAAGAGCAGTCTCTGTACTGTGGTTGGGCCAAAATCCTGACTGGAAAATGTCAAGGTTGTTATTTACTGCCAAAAAGTTGCTGAGCTGTCCAGAGGTAACAGGACTATATTCTTTTCCAAATGTATTTCTGATTTAAATCTGAGAGACAATTTCAATCTTTATCAGGTTTTTAGAATAGTTCTGCAATAAATGCATCATGACTTTCTTTGAGTTGGTTCCACACTGCATCTAAGCGGTGCTCTTTTCTTCTTCTTTTCACTCCTGCCCCTCACATGTGCATACATACATTTACATTCTGCGCTAGGTGCACTCAGAACCATTAAATGTAGTCAAATAGCTTCATGATTTACCATCAAAATAGCCAGACAAAGTAAAAAAAACCTGATAACTGAACTGCAACCAAACTCAACCAGACTCTGCTTTGTATAATCCAACAGGCGTGTGCTGTCCCACGTCTCAAAGCATGTTGCCAGATAAAAATGCCACTCATAAAATACAGTTTCAAAACCAGCAAACAGAAGTAATTTGCCTCAGGGGGAAGCACATTTACAAAGAAAGGTGTTTACTTTTTGCTTGTAAGAGGTGGCTGTGCTTTCTGCCACCGTTAAAATTAATTTAGTTTAATTTTCGGTCAGTTTAAAAGCTTCATCTTCCATGTTCTGCCATAAGAAGCTTTGAGTCAGTGAGCTGCTGCCAGTTCAGATTTTCCTCATTTTCACACGGCAGCGTGTCTTCACACAAAGCTACAAATGAACTCTGAATCTGCAGCGCTGTAATGGGATTATGAGCAGGGACTCAATCATCCGAGAGCTACAGTTGCTTCACGTGTGAGCAGAACCAACTCATTCGCTCCTCCTAACATGTCAACAGTCGCTGCCAATCAAAAATTTCAAAGTAAGACCGGAGAAGGGAAGGGAAAGTAAATAAGTTTTTTGAACTTTTTCCATGTGTGAACTTTCATTCTTCTCTCGCAGGTTTAATCACACCTTCGCCTGCCGTCACAGCTCAGTTTGTGTTGTGTCTCCTCTCCCTGGGCCACAGTCCCAATCCTATCAGGCTAAAACAGGAACAAAGACCGCAGTCCCTCGCTTCCTTCTCCCTCCATCCCTCCTTCCACCACCACACCAATCTCTAAAAAATCCCTTCTTGGTCCTGGTCCTCACCTCTGAGCGACCTGCCAGAGCTCATAATCCAAACTCATTTTGAAAGGCAGAAAAGTCCCAGTAAGCTCCAATGTCACGTCAGGAAATATTGGTGCATGTAAAATATTCATGCCGGGGTGTTGTAGCTGCTGTTTCATTCTGTGTTTAAGAAAAAAAAATGCTATATCAGGTTTGTCGATTTTAGCAAGTGTTTTGGAGTCTTGACTTTTTTATAATCCTCTGTGGCCATAGTGCTTAGTCAGATGGAGTTTTTACTTTGTGACTATAAGTGATAATGGCTGAGCTTCATGCCTCAGCAATTTCAAATTAAATGCATAACAAAATGTCTGAATTGTCTCAAACAACCATGGACTAATGCCCCTGGCTGTAATATACATAGGATTTTATATTCTATATCAACTGAAAATGAACATATGGACCATAATAGAGGTTCAGGATGGAGTTTATTTGCTGACACTTGAACATCCTCCTCATAATGTAGTCGTGGCAGCAGACTAAGCGAAATATCCAAGATGGTCAGATTCCCAGCCATCACCCCTCAGGGTATCCTGTTGGCATTCCCAAGCTGGATGGCGAACATTTTAATACAATTTCAGATCCAATCCACAATTTCTTTTTCCAATATTTGTCATCAGCACATTCTGTACTGCATTTTTCAGCCGTCAATCAAAAAACTTGTCTGTCATTATGTCTTTTCTTTGGACTTTCTTTGGGTGATTACTTTGGTGCTTTTTTCCTTCATCTGTTCAGCTCTGTGGGATATAAACTGCGGCATGTAATTATTAAAAATTAAAAATGCTTCAGTTCTTGTGTTGCAGACAGGGCTTTGAGCAACATGAGGGGAGTTTATGTTGTACAAGTATTTTATAGGCTACAGATTCCAGTGCTTTTAACGGTGAGAAGTTTAAATTTGACTTCTCTTTTATTAATAAATATATAAGATATAAAGCAGTATTTATGGCTGAACAAATTTACTTTTACAGAAAAATCAGTTAAGTGGTTAATTCAGTACAAGCTTACATTCAGATTTGGCCTATAGCTTAGAATTAAATAAAGTTTTACACCTCACAAGCTAGTTCTTACATTGAGAAACAGCTGCCACCAAACGTCAAATTGATGTCAGAAAGACTCCAGCGTCGGACAGACGTTGAACTGTTGGTTGGAAATTAAAATTGCAACATCAAAACCCACCATTGGCTTGACATCAACCTCCAATGTGGGAGAGACGTTGAATTGTGTTTGGAAGTAAAAACCAGATATAAACCCAACGTTGGCTTGATATCGGTGTCCAACATCAGCAGACGTGTAACTGTGGTTCGAAATCAAAATCAAATATTTGTCAAAACCCACCATTGGCCTTGACATCAACCTCCCATGTTGGATGCAGAATTTTGGTTGGAAATGAAAACTGAATGTTTGCCAAAACCATATGTTGGGCTCCAATTCTAGAAAATCATGTTGAAGTCAAAACCCAACATTGTCTTGTCATCAACCACCAACATTGGACAGACACTGAATTTTAAATTCAACTCCTGAAAACCCAGCATTAACTTTATATTCCAATGTGGAGTAAAGAAGTTAAAATTTGGTTAGTATGGATTTTGTTGGCATGACATCAAACAGAGCCACATTTGTGTTGTGAACTAAGGAACAACATACTGAGAAACTTGGATGATATCATACCAAGGCTAGACAGATATCAAGATCCACTGTCAGACAGACCCAGGTAGCAATTTTAAGACAGAAAAGAGAAAAGTTAACAGATTTTTAAATCTTAGTGAAACTGGAATCCACGAATGACTGGCAGTTAAATTGGAAAAATGACAAACCATGAAACAGGTTGCCAAAATAATCTTTTATTGTAACCTGCTTACCTTGTTTTCTACAGAGGTGGATTCACAAAACCTTCTGGTGATGAATTCACAAAATTTAAGAAAATATTCAAAATGAATGAAGCAATAATAATCTGACAAAATTCAGAAAAGGGTCAAGAACTTACAGCCCACTTTTGGAACCAACTAACACATGTAAACATCAGAAAAGTCCTTTAAGAAAGTTTTTTCCTGCCACGTCCGCCACCTCATCAGGGGCATATTTCAAGCAGAAGGCGACAGCCACCCCAGTGTTCCCTCTGTAGTCCTCTGAAGACTCTGTAAGAAATATTTGAAACTGTAATCAAAAAAACTTGTCTGTCATTACGTCTTGTCTTTGGACTTTCTTTGGATGATTAGGTTCTTGCTTTTTTCTTCATCTGTTCAGCTCTGTGGGATATAAACTGTGGCATGTAATTATTCCAAACAAATCAAAAACTAAAAATGCTTGACTTCCTGTGCTGCAGACAGGGCTTTGAGCAACACTGGGGGAGTTTACACTGAACAGCTTTAAAATCTTGTTTAGACACAAGATTTTTAAATTTGACTCCTATTAGGCCAATAAATACAAAAGAGATCAAGTTCTTCTCCATCTGTTTATTCCTGGTAATATGGCCTAAGGCATCACATACCTTAATGTAGCTTAACATTAACATTTACAGAAAACAAAGTCATTAATTCAATAATTAGGCTACATATAATCCAAATAGTAAAGAAATAGAGACTTACTTTTTGGTGCCATTTTTTCTCTAATGTGGTAAAGTATTTTTGTTAGTAGTAAGATTAGTACATTAGACACAGAAAATAACTGTAGCTAACTGAGCCAAGTAACAAAGCTAATGTTAGCTTTCTAATATATGACCCGTTCAAAGTAAGCAAGGAGCAAAAGAGGTACCTGAAACTTGACTTGGCTGTTTAATAACCACTCTTGAATATTATTAATTACAAACCATACCTTAAATTACGCTAGCTTGTGATGCTACATTCCTGTTTAGGCCTATAGATCTCTTGATCGGACTGCGATATATATAAAGTATTAACTTGCAAAGTGATTTGTTAAGTTTTAATTGAGCAGTTTAGCATCACCAGTTTGCCTAGCTAAATTAGCCAGGGAGGACCTAAAATTTCTGAAAAGCTAGTTCAACCCAATCATCGTTGGTAAACTACTGTAGCTAGCATCCAAATGTGCTAGCAAACTGGGACATACTCGTAGTCCTTGTCGCAATAGTTCCCCAAACATATTTCTCTTTTGTCTGAAGTGGACCATTTACTCCTCCCTGACATTTTGTTCAGCAGATCAGCAGTCAGTGTTCGCAGAAGGGACACTTCAAAGGGTTGGATAAGCTGAGCGTAACCTCTATCGCTTTAGACTAATGTTCCACTTCATGGTCTCCCGTTCCCCCTTTTGAAAAATGATTACAGGGACCATACAAATCCTTTTCCCTGACCAAACACAAACACTACCGCGCACACACACACACACACACACACACACACACACACACGCACTGAGATAAACAATGCCTCCCTCACAGGAACATAGATGAACTAGAATGTCCATAAAGACATCAGATTTATTGCTGATTTTCTGCTTGATCTGCGTTTAATGTAGGAGACTGTAAAGTATCAGTGAGGCCAATTTCTAGGAGCAAATTACTCGCTTGGGCTGAGTCCTTTATGTGTTTGCTGAGTGCTGAATTTAAAGACCATTATCATTCTATTGGCCCAGGAGTTTGAAAGATCCCTGAGAGTCCCCTCCGAGTGTGGAAACTGTTGACAAGTCAGTGGGCTGTCCGGCCTTAAAATGATTGAAGTCAACTTGCCTGAGCTATGTGTGCTCCTCTTCTCTGCAGCACATTTACTATGATTATCAGTCAGGAAATCATATTGGTGTTCTTTATGTGCACTTTTGAATTGTAAACACCTTCTTGATGCTCGCAGGCATCTGATTTTCAACAGCATAAGCAAGGCAGAAGTGTTATCCAAGCTGGTATGCAGGAACGATAGAACATGGGAATTTCACCTCATCACCAAAGGTCTTGTATTTTAATGTTGCAGTTAGTCAAGGACCATATTCATGAATGCAAATTTATGAATGGACTCCAAGGAAAAATGAAATCTTCAACAAAGCATCCACAAAGAAAACCCTTCAACATTCATCATTTGTAATGTGTGGCAGGCACGTATTCTTTATACAGGATACTTGGTTAAATAAAAAAAAACCCACCTCTAAAACCCCCACACTTTTAAGATCACTGCTGCACTCCTGGTCTTAACAAGGTCATATAGTTTGTGTATTGTATTGATGTGATGATGGACTGTTCGATTCTGAGTACCTCTGTAATGGCTACAACAATCATGTTAGCTGAACACAGTAATAAAGCAAGAATCATGGACGTGTTTTTTTTTTTAAATGCTGAACTTTTATTGAAGTAAATTTAAAAGCTTGAATCTGCTGTGGGCAGAGATTAAAGAGGAGGGAAATAATTAAAAATATGTAAATATGAAAAGTGAGGAAGAGAGCACATGCATGCACTGTTTGTTAACTCTTTTTTCCCCCATAATGCTAAATCTTGTCTGCCTGTTTTCAGTGGTTACCATCAAACAGACACAACAGCACATTTAAACAGGTCTTCTTGTGAAGCAAGCATCAATAATGATGATCACATTTTCTTGGTTGACTCGAGGGCCTCGTGACAGAGCAGTATTTGTCATTTCAGCATACCCAAGCTAGAAAACACACATCAGGAACATTTATTGCGAATTCAAATATTACATAAATTAAAACACTGACTGCCTGAAATCTTCCTTTGGTTTAATAAACATGATGCCAAAATTCTGACAACCTTGTGAAATAGGACGCTGCCTACAGAAACAACACATTTTATGTAAGGACGGAGGTTTGGTTTATGTTCAAACTATGTGCAAAATTATTTTCTTCAACCTCCTTAGAGTTATAAACACTCATTGACATAGTGCCCCTTGAACAAACAGTTGTTTGGCTGGCCTCTGCTCCATCTGCTGAACTTCATGCATCCTCTTTAATTAACACAATGACATAAAATGGGAGTATTCCTTACAAACATTAACTGGCAACATGTCCTTTTCTTTCATGTCTCTGTTTGAATATTGATGATGAGAAAGCCTTCAAAGACGTCTCTGTTGGAGCGCACTGCCTTCAGGAGGATGTGTCCCCAAACCTGGTTTCTCCTCACCTGAACCCATCAAAAGCAGGGACCACCTTGGAAGCCAGCAGGTATCAATGAATTGAAGATGTCAACCTCAGACAGTGTGCCTCCTGTCTGGCCCAACACCCAGAGTAAATAATGAAAAGAACAGCTTGCACGTCACTACTTTGGTACATGAAGTAACAGGACAGTGTAGCCCTGCAGTGCGCAAGACATTTATTTGATATTTCATTATTTGTTCACTTTCAGTTCAGCACCTACCCTTTTTTTTGGTTTGGATGTGCATGCTTTAATTGTAGTTACTGTACACATTACACTGTAGAGTTTTTTTGTCACTGAAGTTACTATGTCAGTTGGATGTTGCTTATTGAGCCGTGCAGTGTTAACAGTGTGTATATTTCCATAGGAATCATTCCACATCTTTATTTTGGACCTTCAATAATTATTTCATTATCATTTATTGCCTAAGAGCTAAAGGGATAGTTCACCCAAAAATGAAAATTCAGTCATTATCTATTCACCCTCATGCCTATTGGAAGTCAGGGCCACAAAACACTGCTGGAGTTTCACAGGAAAACAGCATTGCAGACTCTCCCAAACAATGGAAATGAATGGTAGTGGTAGTGGACAAGCAATATGGAGGCATTTTATGTCACTGGTCACCATTCACTTACACTGAGAGATTCTGCAACACTGTTTTCCTATGAAACTCCAGCAGTGTTTTGCAGGCTAACAAAACAAATCTGACCCTCAATCGGCATGAGGGTGAGTCAATAATGACTGATTTTTCATTTTTGGATGAACTATCCCTTTAATATTAGTTGCCGCCTGCCGTGATTGACAGGGGCAGGTATGAGTATAACAGAAGTTGAGTGCAAGAGTAGAGTGAAAGTCCTGCTGTCAAAGTGTGAAGTTGGGTGTACTTTACTGTCTTGCTGTGTTGGTGTTGATTAAAAGAAGAATTTAAAAAAAGAGAAAGAAAGAGAAGTTGTTGCCCACTTATTACCCCCTGCCCGGGAGAACTGGAGAATGCTAACAACCAAGAAAAGAGTGTTACAGTCCTATTAGGCTTTATTCAACAGGTGATGCAGAACCTTTTCTGTGTGGAAATGATGGATAAGATCAGACGATGGTTACTGCTTGTGCCAGCAACAAACAATGTGTACTTTATTGCCGTTACGTCATTATAAACATTAAAAGCACTGCATTGTGTTTTATTAGTGAGCAAGATACATTTAAATTTTTTCTAAACTTAAATATTTGACTTAAGTGAATGATTACAAACATGGATGAAACTGGAAAATCTAGTTATTGTAACTTAAAATGCTGAGATGGGCAAATTTGACCTTGCAGAACAGACGGAGTTGGTGGTCTGTCACTGTCTCGATTGGTTATATAACGGTTTTCTGTTGGAAAAGGCTGTCTGACAGCAGGTAAAACACGGAAAATGCTTTAAATGTAGTGTACACTTAAACTGATAATGAATTTTTTACTTCGGCCTTTTTTCAGATGGCTAAAATACATTTCGCTGCTGAACTTGTTTGCTTAACTCTCTACACCAACACTACTGCGTCTTCAAACAGGGGCTGTGACTATCGATAAGAACCCTACTTCAAATGATCTAATTATCACAAAAATTTGTGTCTCCATTATCAGTTACTCAGACTCTTATCTTTAAAGCCATGGCTTGCCTTAAATTTGTCTATGTTATAAGTCAACTTGTGCTGGTTGACAGTGGTGTATAACATTCACAGGGATGATTTCATACTCTTTCAAAGCAGCATTTTTATCTACAAGGGAGTGTTTTTAAATTATCGCTACTTGAACTCAAGAAAAGGGTGTGATTATTTCCTCCACCATTGCCGCTCGTGGATAAATGATCGTGGTGTTTGGTACAGTACAGCTCTTTCTTTGTCAGTACAAACTCCCTTACTCTCCCTCTCCCTCACTTACACACACACTTATACACACAGATGGAGGGAGAGCAGTAGCCTACAGGAGAGTGAAGCATGGGGAAAAAAACAGCACAATAACCCTTCCACAACCACTAACAGTGTTCCTCTGAAGCACGTCAGAGGCAGCGGGCTATGAATCGGGGTGCACAGCGGGGTGAAGAAAACACTTCTTGGGGACACAGCTAGGGGACAGTGCCGGGACTTCCTACACACACTCACACACACATATATCCTGGGAAGCTTGAAGTCCACAGAGCGCTGCAGGGACACCATCAGGTACTGTACGCTGACTTTTATCCACTTCTCTACCCGCTCTCTGAAACAATGTGATGATGAGGACGAGGGGGGCTCAGCTCAGTGGGAAAGTCAAGAGGCACGTGTTTGTTTTGGAAATGGAAAAAGCAGTTCAAAGCAGAGACTTTATCTTTGCACAAGCGACTGTTTGCGTGGGCCAGTGTATGCATATTTAATCGAGGAGTGGGCAGCAATAATTCAGAGTACCAGCTCACCAAGTGGGCAAGTATAACAGCAGGAGGATGAGAGAGAGGAAGAAAGGAGAGGGCTTTTTGTGACAAGTGTTCATTTGATCAAGAGAGAGACACTGTGTATTCTAAATTATTACACCTGTCCTGTAATTGTAATGTGGATTGAGAGGGTGAAGGCAGAAGAAATGTTGGAAAATGGCTTCTAAACTAATTATTGAGCAGAGCAGTGGAATCGCGTAAAGAATAAAAAATCCTTAAAGTTTCCTTTGGAATTGCATGTTTTTAAACATTTAACAATTCATATTTTTTGGATCAGGCCTGAAAATATAGAAAATTCTCAAAGTTTCATTTTGAATTGCATGTTTTCAGTATTTAACGATTCATATTTTTTTGGGTCGGGCCTGTAAGCACAGGAAATTTTTCAAATTTAATTTTGAATCGCACAGGCCTGTAAGTACAGGAAATCCTTAAAGTTTCATTTTGAAATGCATGTTTTTCAACATTTAACAATTCATGTTTTGTTTTTGTTTTTCTCAAGCCTGTAAGTATAGAAAATCCTTAAGTTTCATTTTGAATTGCATATTTTTCAGCATTTAATGATTTTTTTTTTTTTCTTTTTGGATCAGCCCTGAAAGTATAGAAAACCCTTAAAGTTTCAGCTTTAATGGGTTTTTTTCAACATTTAATGATTCATGTTTTGGGGGATGATTTAGCCAGCCTGTCCTGACTGTCTTTCAGCCTTCCTGTCTCACTGTAAAACCTTCAGGAGTCAGTGTGGCAGCAGGCAGGGACAGTCCAGGCGCTCATATACAAAGCCAGCACGTTTCACTCTGCAGCAGCAGCATCAGCAGCCGAGCGGTGCTGAGGCTGAGCACCACCTCCAGCATCACCGGCAGCAGCAGCAGCAGCAGCAGTAGCAGATCTGGGAGGGTACTGGAGCACAGTCGGAGGACCGACGACGCAAAACAAGCAGTCGATGATAATAATGCTCACCGGGCTGACTGCTGGTGGCTGCTGGGCTGCTCGGGGACGGTGGTGGAGGCTGTTGAATGAGCGGAGGTGTTGCTGCTGAAGAGCCGCCGACACACGCCGTCGTTTGTTCCCCCTTTTGCAGTCGAGACGATACGCATGAACTGACGTGAATGCCGAGCAGCACCAGCCCGCCGGTTAACGCAGCAGCAGCTCCCCCGGCCAGAGTAAATGGGACCACCGCACGTCGTCCGAGCGTTAGAAAGATGGAGAGATTTTTCCTGCTCGTCCTCGGCTGTCTCTGCGTCTCTCGAGTCACAGCGGGTAAGTTTGTGTTCATGTGCAATTAGAGAGGCATGTTTCCGTGGATTGTGGAGCGGCAGCGAGCTCGCAGAGAGAGTGATGTTTTGTTGCCTAATAATTAAACGAACCGTGGAGGCATTGCAGAGGCATGTGTGTGTGAAACACTGCTGTCTGTGTTGTATTATACAGGCTTAAACGGTGTTGTTGGGAGACGTTGCGTAGTCTGTTGTATTTGTTGAGAGGCTGTGTGTGCAGGATACTACAGGCATTTCTTTTGTCATCTAAACAAATATATGAAGGGCTACAATAGGGTGGTTTGAACTGTTCACATCTGAGACATTTGACACAGTGGAGCTGAACTGACACACAAATCATGTTATTTTCTGCAAAGCCCTGTGTGTGCGTGTGTGTGTGTGTGTGTGTGTGTGTGTTTGATGTGAGCCAAGCTGACCTTTGAATCTCATTTCAGACAGGTACTGTAAACTGCTGCACGCACACACACACACACACACACACACTTCCAAGCTCAGTGTTGACCCAAGCTGTATATTAACCAGCACATCCTCACACCTACATGACAG
>JAJHUR010097014.1:1293-14032 GCA_027495735.1 Lutjanus campechanus
ACAGCCATCAATGCTCAACTATTATTAATGACCAATTCAAAGTGACAGAAGTGTTGCTGGGTTTGTGCAGGGCTAAATAATGTGCATAAAAATCAAAAATATATATTTGTCCTCCTCGTCTGCAGTGCTGTTTATCAACCTAGATAGTTTTGGTGTGAGTTGCAGAGGATTGGAGAGGATCAGCTGTAGAGACGTCTGATTATCTTCAGTATAATGGAACTAACATGAAAAACTCGACGGCAACTTCTCTTTCTAGAAATCATGACTCAGCGTGTGGATTATCTTGAGTAACAGAGAAGTCAGACGTCTGCACAGCTGACATCTGCAAAACTCTGCAGCTCAAACCAAAACAGTTTGATGGATAAACAGAATCTGTATCTTTGATTTTCAGGTGAACTGTCCCTTTTTAAGTTTTCAGTGAACAATACAAACATTTCATGATATCAGACGAACCTAAACTTGTAAAAAAGTTGCTCATTCAAGACCAAGACTTCAGTTTAATCTTTATTGTCCAGCCTGAAACTGTGCTTGTGTTTCTGTAGCAGAACTAGTCTGCAGGTTGTTTTGTGCTTAGGAACTTTGTATGAAAGAGGAATTGAAGTTTAAATTTTCTGGTATTGTGACATTAGTCCCTTTAAGTATGACGAAAATATGTCAGTGATGAAAACAAAGAAGTAAATTTTCAGAAACATTGTGTTTTCCTGCAGCGTTTGTGTGTCTGCGGTCACACCTGTCGAACCTTCGTACTCAAAATAAGAAATCACAGCCCGACAGTCCGGAACTTTTTCAAAATGATTTTTATTGGGAGAACTACAAAAAATGTACAGTACAAAGTTAACAGTCTCACACTCAATTTGTAGTGAACTGACTCCCCCAAAAAATATTACAACTCTCGTTGTCTTTTTGTCCGTTTTTTTTTTTTTGTTACATTCAAAAAGCTTTACTTCTGATAAAGTAGTCAAAAGTACATAGTGCGCATCCCCCTGTACCTACTATGTACAAACCAAACGTGTTCATCCACTTCCCTCTCCAGCAAACTCAAGACTCAGACTAGATCTCAATATCAAAAAAAAGAAAAGAAAGAAAAATCAAAATAATAAAAGAGGAATGGGGATTTAGAAAGGTTACGGTTGTTTCTGTCAGAGTGTCTGAGTGGTAACAACCTTTAAAAAAAAATAATAATCCAACACTACATTCAGTTCAACCTGTGTATAAAAGATGCCATGTAGGAAAAATACTTTATTTGGTTAATTTTAAGGCATGTCAAGATGGTGAACCCCATTAGGCACTACACAATAATACTGGGGCAACAAGGGATTGCTACATTCTTTAGCACGTGGCTGGAATCACAGTGTGACCTCGTGCAAACAGAGAGAGAAAAATAAAATAAAATTTAAAAAAAAAATACTTTTTGGTTAATTTATTGACTTGGGTTCTTTGTCACTGAAGTCTGATCTAGATCAACAAAAGAAGTACGGTTTGGACGGTCTGTACAACCACATTGTTTATACATTCTACAGAAAAAAAAAACATCTAAATAGGGATCCTCAAAAAAAAAAAAAGCCTTCTACAGCACTGACACACAACCTCAGGAGCAAACAGCAATCACGCAAACTTTTTTTTTTAATAAACGTAAACAAGGAAACAAAATTAATGAAATAAATATCACATACGTTCTCTTAAATTAAGATTTTTTTTTTTACTCATTTACAATAAAAATAACCAAGTGAAGTTACAAAAAAAAGGAGAAAAAAACAAAATATATATATTACTGTGAAAAGAACATACACTCCACTTTATGCAGATTAATAATGGCGATCATAATTTAAACATAAAAGAATATAGATCTATTGCTTCATCATACTTGATAAATACAGTATGGACACAAAATTACCAATGTAGCCTATACTTTTTTCACAAGATAATAAATAAGTTAAATAGTCCATAGCCAGTTATGCACAGCTATGTAAATCACTCAAAAAACAGCTAAAAAAATATATATTCAACCATCAGCAGTGATTTCCCCAAACAAACCCAACTCAAGAGTGCTTTTTAACCAAGCAACACGCTAGACTAACCAAACGAACCACTGGGTGGCGCTGGGAGAGAAAAAAAAAACAGATCTGGAATGGAAGTTGAAGCTTTCAGAGAGGAAAGAGAAAAAAAAAAATAAAAGAAATAACACACTTTGATAAAGAAAAAAAAAGTTACTTTGAGTCAAGGCATATTCTTGGCAGGATGGGAGGAAATCTGAAAACCGCTTACAGTCTCTTCTTCTTGTCAAGTCATGTTAACCCCACACGTCTAAATCCCAGGAAAAGTGTGGCTTGCCTGATAGAGCAAAAAAATAAAAAAAGGGAGAGCGGGCTGCCGTGAGCCCTTGGGCAAGGCACTGATGGAATGCCTTCTGTTTGCTATCTAAAGTTTTAATACAGCTATATTACATACAAAAAAAGAGGAGAAAAAAATACTAACTAATGCCAGGTCAAGGACACTTTAAACTGAAGCTTTATTGATCCCTGTGGGTGAACTTCTCTCCTCTTGCCCCCCTCCAGGAGGGTCAGAGCAGGGTCAGCACCCCTGGAGCTGCGAGGGATTCACTGTCTTGCTCAAAGGCACTTCGGCAGGGTGGTGGGTTTTTTTTTAACCGGGATCCTCTGCGTGAAGGACAGTCTGAGCTCTCTCCAACCACCCTGCCTGACCCGTCCATACATCCATCCATATAAGAAAAAACAAACAAAATAAAAAATAATAAATCAGTCATCAGAAATCGACAGCCTGCTGAAGATTGGCAACCGTCTTCCAGCGTCCAGACTCGGGGACTCGGAGCCGCTGAGGCTGCCGGAAGAGCTGAGGGACCCGCTCGCATAGCTCTCCCGGTCAGAGAGCGAGTCTGGCGGGCTGGGAGGAGGCTCGAACACCGGAGACTCGCTGAGGCGGCGGAGCGCCTGCAGGTGGCTCATGTTGTAGGCCGGAGGGGAGGGCGGGCACACGCCGCTCTGCAGGTTCCCGTAGTAGGCACCGGTGGAGTGGTTGTTGGCGTAGCCGCTGGGGGTGTGCACGGCCAGGGGGGCCAGTAAGGCTTTTAAGTCCTGTCCGGGGAAGGAGAAGGCACTGTTGATGCAGGAGTTGGGGGAGAGCACCTCCTCGTAGAAGCTGGAGGCGGAGGAGGAGGAGGCGGTGGTGGGCGGCGGAGGGGTCCGGGACGTGGGGCTGTCGAGCAGGGGGGACTCGAGTCCGTGGTGGGTGGAGAAGCCGGAGAAGCTGAGGCTGTGGTGAAGCTTTGGTCTGTCCCTCTGGGTGTAGCCGAGCTGCTGCGGCGGCAGGACCTCCCTGTGGCCGTAGCCGCACCGGGCCTCCCCCGCCTGCACGTTTGCGTTGGCGGCCGGGGCGGGCCGTCGCTCGTCGGCGTTGTGGATAAAGTGACACCGGGGACCGTACGGGCAGAAACCGATGGTGTGGAAGGTGCGGCACGGCTCCGTTTTGTACTTAGGGTGGCGAGACAAGCTCCTCAACTCGTGGTAGCCGTGCGCGAACTGACATTTCTCCCCGTACTTGCACGACCCGTTCTCCTCGAAGGGCCGGCACAGCTCCGTCTTGTAGCGGGTGGAGTTGATCTGAGAGCCGGGCTTCTGCTGCAGCACGGCCCGCTCTCCGCTCTCGCTGTACGCGCGGTCGCGGAACTTGTTCTCCTTGTTCATGAGGGCCGTGGCGCTGCTGTTGCTGCTCGGCGTGTTCTCCTTCAGGCTGCCGTACGAGCCCATCGAGTACTTGTTGCCGTTGTTCATCGCCTCCACGTTGCTGGTTGAGTTTCTGCGGAAAAATCCCGGCGTGAAGGAGCCGCCGGAACCCGGAGTCGTGACCGGGGCACCCACCGCCTTCTTGTCCAGAATGCTGTTGATGTGGAGGGCGTTCATGTTCATGCTTTTATCCTGTTGGAGGAGAGGAAATAGACAGTTAGCACCAAAGTCAGGGATGTTTAACTAAGCTTGTTGCAGCTGAATGCACGCCTCTAACTGTTGAAGCGCGAATTCACCCTGAACGCAACGCGTAAAAATCCACATTTCTTGTCAAACATTTACCTTGTAAAGCATGTCCATGTCGTAGAAAGCAGACAAGACGGTCGCAGACATCTCTTTTCCCCAAGTTTGCTGCCGCGCTCCCTCTTTCATGGAGGACCGACCAGGATCCTTGAATGCGACGAGCGGTAGTTTGTGCCACGACTGGTTTTGGTTGTGGAAAAAAGTTGCTTTAAAAGTTTAATGTGCAGTTTTTAAATCCGCAGAAGAAGAAGGAGGAGAGAAAAAAAGGAGGGGGATAGGTTTGTATTGTTGAGTTGTAGATGTGTCTTTATGTCCTCCCCTCGTAGAAGCGCTGAACCAGAGTGCTTCACTGTGCGCTGCAGCCTTTTTGCATGGGTATAAATGCCTGACGGTGGCCAGGGAGGGGCGAAGAGAAGTCGCTGCAAACTTTTGCGAGGAGACGCCTCCTCCCCTCCTCCCCCGAAAAAAACTTCCATTCACCGGTTGGCCGCCTATTCGTCAACACCACGCCTTGAAATCCAACCCCTCCACCACCACCCCACCACCTCCACCACCACCCTCCCCAGTCCTCCTCACACCCCTCAAAACTTTTTTTTCTTTCTCTTTTAATCACACAACCAATTTTGTGGAAGTTGGTTTTGCTTTTTGAGGTTGACTCTCGCTGAGAAAGAATGCAAGAACCATCAAGGGACGTCTGTGAGCGTGCAAGCTGCTCTCCAGCACTCACACCTGGGTCCTCTAATGAAGCTGGGTGCCTTACTCAAAAGAAAAATAAATAATAAAATAAATTTAAAAAAAGGGCATTAAAAGGGCACCGGCATGAGGAAAAAATGTTAATCATAATAAAAACACACAGGGAAATATTTAACTATTTAAAGGCACAAAGAGACAAAATAACTTTCTAGTATGTAGGGAAGGGTGAGTGGCATTTTAGGGCACTTCAGAGGACACTTTATCATATTTTGTCCACTAAAAGGACACTTCAGAGGGCACTTAAACTCATTTAGTCCACTAGAAGGGCAACCCAGAGGGCGCTTAATAAGATTTTGTCCCCTAGAAGGGAACTTCACCACGATTTGTCCACTGAAAGGGGACTTTTGAGGGCACTTTACCATGTTTTCGCCACTTCAAAGGGCACTTTATCATATTTTATTTATCACAGGGGCATCTAACATGGAGTCACCAAGGGGGGTGATCACCTTCCTTGCACCTCCCTTTGAGTCCACCGGTGTCCCTGGCTGAATTTCTTCCTCAGACACCCCCCACCCCCCAACCTCCCCTCGCAAAGTCCTGGGGTTTGAGCCACCGGCGACCTACCGGTGACAAGGCCACCCCTCTCGCCTCTCCGGACCACCACACTTGGAAGCTGACACATGTATTTGTAATGGAAGGAAACTCTGCCTCTCCCTCTTTTCTCCCTGTGGACGGGGTGAGACCACAAGTATGAGCGGAGAGGAGTCCAGGCAGAGTGCAAGCACAATTTTTAGAATCCACTGGTTGCATAATCAACTTCCACTGCCTATTCCCGTCCACTACACATGGAAAAATAGACAAGTTAATGCCCGCCGCGCTCTCACATGACCCACTTTTCTAAAAAACTTCACCTTTCAGATCAGACATCTGTCACTTCTTCAGCTCAACATGTCGAGTCATTATGAACACAAACTGGATCCACTCTGCTTAAATCTTTTGCAGCCACTCTTCTAAGTTCCTCCCTGACTTGTTTTTCCCAATCTCAGAGCCCAGACTGCAGGAATGTGGTTTTCATGTGGTGCAGCGGCAGAGCAACACTGCCCCCATGAGAGCAAAACGGGAACTGAACGAGACAGGGTGAGGCGCCACCTGCCGGGCAGAGCCGGAGCAGGAATTTAGGGTACATTCAGGCCCACTTGGCTGCAATAATGTCACACTTTTAACAGAGAGGATGAAGTAGAGTCTCAGCCTGCATGTTTGGGGGGGTTATGGTCATTTCAACAGCCACCACAGTCCCTCCTTTGTAGTCTTAAGAGTGCAGTGCGGCTGCAATAATCTGCCCCTGTGTCTCAGCATGATGTAACCCTCCCAGGATGGCAAGATTGTTCACATGAAAATGTCAAACTACTCCACTCTGCCCTGCTTTGCTCTGCTCTTGGAGTTATGTCAAGTTTAAAAAACCACAGTGGAAAGATTGCAGAGTTGGCAGCAGAGGACGGGGCTCTATATCAGGCAGATATTTTGGTCGGGAGGGTGTAAAAACTTTGTGCGACACACATATCACCAGAAATTGCCGGTTTCTGCGACACTGGTAACCATTAAGTCTTTTCCATATAGGCTCATAATTGAAAGAGCGGTTATAAAAATGATTTTTCTTTCTCTGACATGATTCTGTCTGAATGGTTTGGTCGGAGGAGAAGCAGGGAGGGAGGTAAAAAGAAAAAAAAAGGGAAAATAGCAACAGGCGAAAAACAAGTGACATAAGAGGTTGGAATCTACTACTACCAACCCTAAAATTAGGCTGAGGGCTGCCCCGGGACTATTTGCGCTTTGCAAGTTGTGATAAATAGTTTAATGTGAAGGACAGACACGGCGAGGCTCCTGAGAAATCCCTTGAACATGTCCTCGTCCGCAGAAACCGCGCTCCCATCACACGGCTCTGTTTTTATTGGGGGATGTTGAGCTGTTCCAAAACATTACGTCAGTTTTACTGTAACAGGGAACATGGCTACCAGGGTCCAGCTGTATGAGAGGGCAGCATGAATACACACACACACACACGCTCATATTCTGACACATGCACACACACAGAGGACAGTAGCCCATTGTGCCGTCCTAATTACATAACCAGGAAAAGTAGAGGGAAGCATAAAAACACAGTCCAATGGGAAGAATCCTGCAGTAAATTAAATATCACAGGAAAATAACACCTCGTATAAACATACAGTAGAAGTCAGAGCGTACACTGAAATACAACTTTGGTGACGTGTCAGAGAAAACACTCTCTTTCACAATCCCATGCCTCGGCCATAAAGCTCGGCCGCCGCACAATCGCACCATTGAAGTTGGAGCTTGAAGCTTTAGGCGCTGAGTTGTTTTGTTCCAACCTTAAATCCCTGCTGGACGTGGAGAAAGCAGAACGGCCCCGCGCGCTCAATACTGACACTGTTGAAGTTTGTCGTGTGACACATTCCCACTGATAAGGGAACACTGCATCAAGTGTTGTTTTGCACAAGCTCGGGATGAATTATTGTTATGGCTTCACACACACATTGTCTATTTTTATTAGACGTTCAACTTTATGGTTTTCCAGTTTTTTGTTTTGTTTTTTAAGGAAAAACAGAAGATTGGAATAAAAAACACAGAAATTTTTTATACATTTAATTAAAAAGACATGAAGGAACATCATAAAAATTAAAACACATCTTGTAATGATTGAGGAAAACATTTATAAGACAAAGTCAGAGTTTAAAAAAAAAAATCCTCCAGTTTCCTTCATTCGTTTGATTTGATAATAAAAAGCCAGTCTGTTGTCTCGTGTTGGTTCACTGACGTTTATCTGATAACGTTTCCTTTAATTTAAAAACTATAGTTCAGATTATCTGAAGTGTGTTTGTATGAAGTACTTCTCTCTCCTAAGTGTTACCGACAGTTCTGACCCAGTTTGAAGAAGCAGCAGGAGAACCACTGTACACCAACTAGTTTCATAAAACAAATCTGATTCCAGCGTCTTCAATGTGAACATTTTCTGGTTTCTTAAAGGGCTGCAACTATTGATTATTTTCTAGCTAACTGATTAGTTGTTTGAGTCCAGGCTGTCGTCCTCAAATGTCTTTGTTTTGTCCACAACTCAAAGATATTCAGTTTACTGTCAGAGAGGAGAAAATATTCACATCTAAGAAGCTGAAATCAGAGAATTTAGATTTTCTTTTCAGAAAAAAAATGACTCAAACCGATTAATTGATTATCAAAATAGTTAATCAATCAATGAATCATTGCAGCTCTGGTTTCTTTATTCCTCGGTGTTATTGTGTGATTCCGGTGGTCTAAAAGGTTTAGTTCAGATTCGAGGCAGCAGCAGACCAACAACTCCTGAGTTCTGTGATTGATTGATTGATTGATGCAGTGAGGATGTCTGACTCGTATAACAGTGGTTTCCTGTCAGAAGAGGCTGTTTGACAGCAACACAAAGAGGTGAAAATATTCTAAATATAACATACAGTTAAACTGATAAAGATCTTTTTATGTTTTGTTGCTGGCTGTGACTCCACAGGAAGTACACCGCTTCACTTCTGTGTCGACCTCCGTCTCCTGTCGGTGAGACACTGACTCTCATACAACCACACTTCAAAAGATCCAAACTATCCCTTTAAATAATTTGGCACCACTTCACAATAAAACTACCCTTATCCATGATTTATAAATGGTTTAAAATTAGGTTGTAAATACTTTATAAATATTAATTAACAATTACAAACAAGTTTTCATACATCTGTGTGGGCTCACTATTTGGCAAGATCCAGTTACTGTTTAACTAAAGTAATTAATTAGTCTACAAACTAATACTACTAATGAGTTACTCACATGTGTAACTGATAAAAGGGAACATTATTGTAAAGTGTCAAACGGTGCAGCTGAAAATGAAACATTAAACAATACTGTCAGATCTTTAGTGTATGAATCTGGTAACATGATGTAAGAATTTAACGGGAAATGAAACTTTTTGACTGTTAAGATCTGCTGACGGTGTTTAAATGTTCTTAACTTATCAACAAACATGTGATGAAGCTGACAGGTGGAAACGCTGCTGACTGTTTTTATTTTTATCTTATGTGTTATAACAGCTGATTAATGATTTATAAAGTGTTTACAACTTAATTAATAACCCAATTATAAAAAATGTCTTATTATAAAGTGGTACAACTAATTTTCCCTAAAATTAAATATTTGCTCCTATTAGATCCAAACATCTGTTTCTACCTCAGCTTCTCCAGCACCTCCAGAGCCAGCGTGGCCCTCTGGAGCCGCAGCACCAGCCGGGCGTGCTCCATGGTGCAGGAGAACTGGGGCAGGGCAGGGAGGGAGTCCAGGGCCTGCTGGGAGCTCAGGGTCATGGCCTGGGCCTGAGCCGACAGCGTCTGGATCTGTTGGACCTGGTCCGGCTCGGTGACTCCTGCGTCCCGCTGCTTTAGGTTCAGGATGAGCGAGTCGAGGTGTCTGTGGAGCAGCTTCACCCACTGGACCGGCTCCGCCCACAGGTTCAGATCCCCCTTCTCAAACAGGAACTCCTCCTCATCCTGGTCACAAACAAAACAGGAGAGAATTCACTGGATGTTGTTTTGATTTTGAACAAGTTATAAACACAAAATATTATATAATTATTGAGTTGATATGATGAAGGTGTTAGCAAACAGCTGCACAGAGCAACATTAGCACACATGCAATGCTTTTGAGGGAAATATCTGACTTTATAGCTGCCAAATGCTCCACTATGAGCACCAGCTAGTCACTGACTTTGCAAAGGTGAAACAAAACAGAAAGTTTCGGGCTGTAAAACCAAAACAATGAGCTCAAAAATGCTAAAGTGCATCGTAGAAATGCAAAATTGGGTGATAATTCTCTGTGGGTTTTTCACACTTTGCATGTTATGTTGTTACATGATCAGACCCACAGTTCGTACAGACATACTGACGAGTGCAGCTTTAAGAAAACGGCACATAACATTTCACAGCTGAAGATATTTAGGAGCCACGATCAAACGCATTTTTACAGTTACTCTGCTCAGAGTTCTGTTTAACACAGTGTCTTCAAAGTGTTCAGCAGAGAGAAACAACCAGTTCAGTAGGAACCAAAACTAAACAGGTAGTTAAACAGTGTGTGGTTGGGGAGCAGAAAGCTTGTTGACTCACAGCACTCAGCTGTTTTGACTGTTTTACTGTGAGCAGAACACAACAGGAGCAACAAGGAAAATAAACTGTGGTGATTCTACACTTTACAGAATCACAGGTTTAATATGGTGTCAACAAATGTTTTATTAGAAAAGTCAGTCACAATTAAAATGCTTTAAAAATGTTGTTCTGCTCAACTGTTTCCTAAAATGTATTAAATATTTAAATTAAATGCAGTCAGTGTTGTGCATGAACGTGCTGCGAATATGAAAACTGAAATGTTCTTCCAGTGGTCGGTTCTTTAGAACCAGCGTTCTGCTGCAGTTCATGAACGATCCCTGTTGCAGCCGTAGAAAATGAAACCGTGACAGTCGCCATGTTTACATGTCATCAGTTTCACTTGATGGAGGCACATGTGTTCTACAGAGAACTCACAGTGTTCCTGCACCACAGTGGAACAATATTAGTATGTTTCTGCTCCGAGGACACAAAGACGACCTCTTGGACACTCTGAGGTGACGGAGTCTCACCAGACTGGAGGCTTCGTCTGCCGCGGCCTCATCGTCGCCCTCCTCTTCTCCCAGCAGCCACTCCGTCAGAGCGAGGACGCCCGCCGGTACCCGCGCCCACGCCTCAAACAGCCGACAGAGGAGTCCCACGCCCGAGTCCAGGGCCACCGGAGGACACACGGAGACACCTGCCACATCTGAGGACAGAGGAGACCACACGTTTGTACAGTCTGTAAACAGTGTTTTTTACTTTTAAGACATGAAACACTCAAAGATCACAGACAGATTTGGTTTCTTATCCACACGCCTTCACTGCAGATGTCATTAGGCGACTGTGTCAGCTGAGCAGGAGCTGAACTCATGGTTGTTTAACCTTTAGTCTAAAGTCCAGCTCTGGAACAACCAGGGGGCCTCTGCTCTGATGTTCACGCTCATAACGAGGTAAGAGGTCAGAAACACAGCCGAGGAAATCTCAGGATTAAGACAAACGTTTTCTGAGAAGAAGATGATGATGCAGGACTGGACTGAACCAACTGTTTGTTAGAATCATTTTAATCGTTTATTCCTTTTATTTGTGTTTATTTCTATTAACAGTATGTGATGTTGCCTTTGCCTTATTATCTATTCCATCTTTATTTATATCATGTGATGTCATCTTATTCCTTTATTTTTATTTATTCTTATTGAAATGTGTTTATTTTTATTTATTCTTACATGTTTTCCTGTTCTGTCTTGCTTCTGTTTGGCCTCACTGTTTTGGATTTGTGTTGTCACGTTGCCTCCTCGGTATCCTCATCTTTTGTTTAGTGTGTCGAAATACTTTGTAAACTCTTCTTCTTATTATTATAATTATAAGTTCTCAGTAAGTTCTGGATCACTACTAACTTCAAACTGGTGATTTTGTAAATGAAGTTTCATCATGTCTTAGCTCGTAAAGACAGTAACACTTTACAGTAAAGGTACAGTTGTCATGTGACTAAGTAATACCTGCCTGAGTCATGATGAGTCAATTCATGAATTAATTCAGGATGTATCATGATCTCCTGTTCTCACCGGTAACTGTTCTCTTAGATATATGAAGTTATTTTTGATCAAACTGGTCATCAGGTGCAAACATTTACATAATAAACATAAATACAGTTATGTGAATGAACTTTTAAATGTTTGAAATCCAGATAACTTGATCAGTGCATGTATGAAGTAACTAAATTAACTTTCCTCGACTGATGATCTGTTAAAGTGAAACTGAACTGATCAGTTATTGATGATGAGATACATTCTGCATTAAATCATGAGTCATGCACGAGTCAAACACTTCTTCAGTATTTGATGATTGTGCTCTTATTGTAAATTGTCACTATAAAAACTTTAGTGATGCGTGAATCAGATGTGAGGAAACATCTGTGTCACTGTGAAGTTTTGATCCTGAGGCATGACTTTAAAATGAATGTGTCCTACTCTTAAACAGCATTTTAATCAAGTATCAGGTCAGAGGTTGTGGTTTATTCAGTTAGTTAGACATGCAACAGTTTTACCTGCATTCTGGGTGTAACAAGTAAAAACTAATCTGTGTTTTAGGTTAAGCAACGTGCGTTAATAGACATCTTACATCTTTTTAAATTAAGTGCCACTATGTTGATAATCACTTAATTGCTTTGAGTAATTTTTACAGGAATAAAGGTCAAAATTATCTGACTCGAGCTTCTTAAATGTGAATATTTTCTGGGTCATCTTGGGCTTTGGGAAACACTGACTGCCATTTTCCAACATTTTCTGACAATTTTTGGACCAGACAACCAATATTATTAATCGAGAAAATAATTGACAGATTAATCTATAATGTTGTTTGTTGTAACCCCAGCTAGTTTTGTCAGTAAGCTAAATTATACCTGACAGTTACTGAGCGTAAATACCAATAATCCAAAAGTCCGGCTAAATCTCAAACTGAAATAAATCATTTTAAATAAGTCAGTTTCCACAGCTGAACAGAACAACTTTCTGTAAAAATCAGATGCTCTCGAGGGGGAAAAAAAGAGTCCCAACACGGTCAGGGGGGGAACAAACCTCTTCAGGCTGCAGGATTATCAAACATGAAATACATTTTCCAGGCTCCATATTTGCTGTAAACAATTTTCTACCTTCACCTGATTTTACTGTTTCCTGTGTGTGTGTATAAATGTTGGTGCTTGTGGAGTCACGACGTTTGACTGATGAAGGGCTGAGAGTTTGTTCCAAACTTAGTGTGTGTGTGTGTGTGTGTGTGTGTGTGTGTGTGTGTGTGTGTTTCGTCTCTGAGCTTGGTAGGCCTGCTGGGAAACAAAACTAT
>JAJHUR010097015.1:6148-17401 GCA_027495735.1 Lutjanus campechanus
CTCTATACATATATACTGTATACACAGTTTATATACACTATACATATATACTGTATATATATATACACACTCTATACATATATACTGTATATATACACACTCTATACATATATACTGTATACACAGTTTATATACACTATACATATATACTGCATACACAGTTTATATACACACTCTATACATACAGTATATACTGTATACACAGTTTATGTACACACTCTATACATATATACTGTATACACAGTTTATATACACACTATACATATATACTGCATACACAGTTTATATACACACTCTATACATACAGTATATACTGTATACACAGTTTATGTACGCACTCTATACATATATACTGTATACACATTTTATATACACACTATACATATATACTGCATACACAGTTTATATACACACTCTATACATACAGTATATACTGTATACACAGTTTATGTACGCACTCTATACATATATACTGTATACACATTTTATATACACACTATACATATATACTGCATACACAGTTTATATACACACTCTATACATACAGTATATACTGTATACACAGTTTATGTACGCACTCTATACATATATACTGTATACACAGTTTATATACACACTCTATACATATATACTGTATACACAGTTTATATACACACACACAAACAGTGGGGCTGCAGCTGATGATTATGTTCAGTGTTGATTCATCTGTACATTTTTGTGATTTTCTCAAAAATAATTGTTACAGGAGAGATTTAAATAATATGTCCACACATGTTGAACACATGGACACGTCTCCACGATCTTTAAGTCTTTCCTGTAACAATTATCTTCTTTATTGATCTGTTGCTTGTTTGCACTAATCGATCACTTGATGACCCGACACCTGACAACTTCTGAAGCGTTCTCACTGTCACGGACACATGATCAATATCAGCACACAGACGTACGCGTATGGATGGATGGATGGATGGATGGATGGATGGATGGATGGATGGATGGATTGATTGATTGATTGATTGATTGATTGATTGATTGATTGATTGATTGATTGATTGATTGATTGATTGATTGATGTGTGTATTTCAGTGTTCAGCGCTTCAGACTTCGTCCTCAGTCCTCTGGATCCTCTCAACGCCCACAAACTTAGAGTGAAGATCGCCGACCTGGGAAATGCATGCTGGGTGGTGAGACACCTTCATCATCATCATCATCATCATCATCATCATCATCATGTCCTCCTCTTTTTCATCTCCGTCACATCATTGTGAACATCTAACCAATCAGACGGCTCCTCTCTCTTTGTCTCTGTCTCTTGTCCAGCACAAACACTTCACAGAGGACATTCAGACCAGACAGTACAGAGCTCTGGAGGTTCTGATTGGAGCAGAGTACGGACCACCTGCTGACATCTGGAGCACCGCCTGCATGGTACACACACACACACACACACACACACACACACACCACACACACACACACACACACACATCAGATTAATCCTGAAATGGCCGAACATATATAAATATTTTTCCTGATTTTTACCAAAGTGTGACCTTTAGTTTCCATCTCACACTCTGAATCTTCTGAGACTTGTTTAAGGTATAAATTTAACATTTTCACATTTTTAAAAAAAATAGTTCATGTGCCAACTTTTAAAAACATTCATAAACAATTAATTTACTACAGTCTTTTATGTTTCACATAAAAAGTTTTAAAAATGAAAAAACCCTGAACAATTTTTACTCATGTTTTAAATGCTGGAAACAAATTGAATCTTTGAGTAAACAACGAATTTTTAACATTTACAATGAAAACATTCCTGTTTTTCTCCTCCGTCCATTTCTAACTTGCTGTCAGCAGTGGAAGCAGTTTGATCAGTGATCATGTCTACAACGTTCAATTTATTAATAATATGCATTTAAGAGTAAAACAGAGTAATCAATATTTCACACATTTATATTATTGATTATCTGTGGAGATTAAACCTCAAAACTGTTTTCTCCCCTTTTTTTTTTTTCAACAAGAACAGATAAAATCATCCTTAAAAAATATATTTCTGAAACAAAACATCCCACAAACATAAGAATAAACATAAATAAATCATGTTTAAATCACACTCAGTGGTTTTGTCTTCGTCAGCCGCCATTTTGGATTTTTGGATCAAATTATGATGTTGAATTGAATTATTTTGAATGTTGGCATTTAAGGCCAAAACGCACTAAAAGCGATAAATTATGTGCGCCTGTAATTCTACTATTATGAATTTATTATTCATCTCTGACTGACTTCCATACACGCGTCTCTGTGTGGCTGCACTCATCAACACCAACAGCCAAGAAACAAGCTGCAAAGGCTGCAACATAATGTTGATGGATTAAAATCACAATAGCTGGTGATTAATTTAATAATTGATTAATCATTACAGCTCCTAAAAGTAACAGATAAATTCATTTGTTTTGTACTGTGTACATATACGATGTGTGTGTGTGTGTGTATATAATGTCTGTATATATACTGTGTATATATACTGTGTGTATTTACTGTGTATATATACTGAATGTATATACTGAGTATATATACTGAATGTATATACTGTGTACATACACTGACGGTCAAAAGTTTTAGAACACCCCAATTTTACCAGTTTTTTATTGAAAATTATGCAATTTAATGTCTCATTGTACTCTGAAATGAACGCATAGAACAAATAAACAATTAAAGTTAAAAAAGAAATCATGGAACCAATTTATAAACCAAAATGTATTCTAAACTTTTGACTCATCAAAGTAACCTTTGGCAGATATAACAGCTGAACACACTCGTGGTATTCTTTCTACAATGGAAATCAAATATTCTGCAGAAAGTTCTTCCCAACTCTGCTGCAGAAGTTCCCATAAATGTTCGTAAGAGTTTGTTGTAGGTAACTGGACTTCATAGAGTTCTTGAAGACGTTTCTCATCCAAGAGGCTTCTTCAGTTCTGACTGACTGGTTTGGGAGTTCAGGTATTAAACCACTGTGTGGTTGTTAACACCTAGAGGGGGCATGTGTCTCAATTGACCCCCTTCCATTGTGTGGACCTTGAGTTTCACCTGGGGGGGGAGGTGTGAATGAGGGTCATTAAGGGCCCTGCCACCATGTGACTTGTTGGAGTCACATGATTTCAGGTGGGTATCAAACTGTCTGGGGAGTGATTTTAAAACTGCATTGTATGTAGCAGATAAATTATGTCTTAGACCACCTCCTCTGTTGAGAGATGGCCTTTCCAGGTTAACAAAAATGGCTTCTTTTACTCCTCTCTCAAACCATCTGTCTTCCCTGGCCAAAATATGGACCTTGTCATCTTCAAAAGAGTGTCCTTTATCCTTCAAGTGTAGATGGACTGCTGAGTCCTGACCTGAGGAGGTGGCTCTCCTGTGTTGAGCCATGCGCTTATGCAGCGGTTGTTTTGTCTCCCCAATGTACAGGTCTGTGCACTCCTCACTACACTGAACAGCATACACTACATTTTCCCGCTTGTGTCTGGGTGTTTTGTCCTTGGGGTGGACAAGCTTTTGTCTCAGGGTGTTGCTTGGCTTGCTTGGCTTGAAATGCAAGTACCCATAAATGTGTGGTACTTGTAGGTTGCTTTGCTTTCACTCTTCTGTCCAGTTCATCCCAAACCAGCTCGATGGGGTTTAAGTCTGGAGACTGTGCTGGCCACTCCATGTTTTCAAGTTTACCATCTTGTTCTTTTTTCCTGATGTAGTTCTGGCATAGCTTGGACTTATGTTTTGGGTCATTATCTTGCTGTAGGATGAACCCCTGACCAACTAGGTGCATACCAGAGGGCACTGCATGGCACTGCAGAATGCTGTGGTAGCCATTTTGGTTCAGGGCGCTCCTCACTATGTACAAGTCACCGACCCTGGATCCAGCAAAACAACCCCAGACCATCACGCTTCCTCCTCCATGTTTGACAGTTGATGTCACACACTGAGGAACCATCCTTTCGCCTACTTGACGGCGTACAAAAATCCTGCGTGATTAACTGAAGATTTCAAGAATTTCCCAATTTGGGATCAATAAAGTTTGGGATCAATAAAGTACTATCTATCTATCTAAATTTTGATTCATCAGTCCATAACACCTACTTCCATTCTTCAGGAGTCCATTAGCAGTGTTTCATGGTCCAGGCAAGCCTCTTTTTCTTATTCTGACGTCTTAGCAGTGGCTTTCTTGCTGCAACTTGACCTGTCAAACCTGCAGCTCGAAGTCTTCTCTTCACAGCTGAAACTGAGACTTGCTTACTACCACCACTATTAAGCTGTGCTTGAAGCTGTTGTCCTGTGAGCCGCCTAAGCTGTTAACTCTCAGAAACTTGTCTTCTGATTCTGTTGGGGCTTTGGGTCTGCCAGACCTCTTCCTGTCAGAGTTTCTCCAGTTTCTGAGTGCCTTTTAATGATGAAGGAAACTGTACTCACTGACACCTTGACTTTCTTCGCAATTTCTCTGTAGGAAAGACCTTCATTTTTAAGTGTTATGATGGTCTGTCTCTCTTCCATTGTTAATTGCCCTTTTCTCGCCATTTTTATAGTAACACACTACTTTCTGCAGTACAATACTGTTCAAATAATGCTCACGAGGGTATCATACCACAATGTGTTACAACCCCCTCTGTCTGCATAAAAGTATTGTTGGAAGTAATCAAGAAAAGTTGGGACACCTGTAGGAATTGGTAGCACCAACTTTCAAGGCTTGATCAACCTCCATTGTTGCAGAACAGCTTTAAGTTGTTAACCCTTTTCTTGTTCCCTGAAAAAGGCCTTTTTGTATAATTCTGAAATGTACATTATTTTTAAGTTTTGGCTAACCTTACCTTTTTTCTTTACTTCAGGCAGCTCACCACTTACCTTTGTGCCATTTCAAGCTATTCATTTGACTTGAACTGCTTGAATTTCAATAAAAACTGGAAAAATTGGGGTGTTCTAAAACTTTTGACCGGTAGTGTATATTGTATTTCTATTCTTTTTTTCCCCTCAAATATTGACAAGGGCCTTTATATGAAGCAGGCCTGTATTAGAAACAGGCCTTTATTTCTATTGGTCATATTTTATTATGAAGCCTAATTTTGATCCTCTCACATTTTCCCTTTTAAAGTTACTTTGTTACACTGGGTATACAAACTCAACACTTCCTGTATCTCTTTCAAATTAAAAGCCCTTTAGAATGGACAGAAACCCTTCATTTCTTACCAAGGCTTTTATTGTGAAACAGTGTCAGGAACAAAGACCCAGTATGACCTCAGATGGAGTGAGTAGTGTGTTCCAGCTGCACAGTCTGTAAACCAGATTACCAAGAACTCCTCAGTAAGCACCACGAGCTCACTGCACATACTCAGACACCCACAATGCATTGTGTCTCATCTCTGTCCAATGGCAGACTGAGAAGAAATCACCTGTGCAGAGTTTGAATGTCAGCAGTTGATGGTGATTTGATGAGAAGTGCCTGATGATTGGTGTGTTATTGATTGATGTATTGATGTAATAATGATTGATATACAATTGATTGATATTTCAGGCATTTGAGTTGGCGACAGGAGATTATCTGTTTGAGCCTCACTCAGGAGAAGACTACACAAGAGATGAAGGTACACTTCATACTACAGTACTTCACTGTGTTATTACAGAGTAATTCAGTGTGTATTACAGAGTACTTTAGTGTGTATTACAGAGTACTTTAGTGTGTATTACAGAGTACTTTAGTGTGTATTACAGAGTACTTTGGTGCGTATTACAGAGTACTTTAGTGTGTATTACAGAGTACTTTGGTGCGTATTACAGAGTAATTAACTGTGTATTAGAGTACTTCACTGTGTATTTTCACTGTGTTTGTTCAGATCACATCGCTCACATCATTGAGCTGCTCGGGCCGATTCCTCTGCCCTTCGCTCTGTCTGGCAGGTACTCCAGAGAGTACTTCAACAGGAGAGGTGAGACTGTCTGACTGTCTGTCTGACTGTCTGCCCCCAGAGGCCCACCCTGCCTCCACAAGGACCCTGACGGCCACAATAACTACAAATGCACCCTGGTAGTAGTAGTTAACATCTCTCTGACTGCCTGTCTCACCTGTGTGTCCCTGTACCTGTCTGTCTTTGTCAGGTGAGCTCCGTCACATCTCCAGTCTGAAGCCGTGGGGTCTGTTCGAGGTTCTGTTGGAGAAGTACGAGTGGCCGCTCGATCAGGCGGCGCAGTTCAGTGACTTCCTGTTGACCATGTTGGAGCTGCAGCCTGAACGCAGAGCGACCGCCGCCCAGTGTCTGCAACACGCCTGGCTGCACACATGAACACACACACACACACACACACACACACACACACACACACACACACACTGTGGTTGAGGAGTGTTAGAAGTGTCTCCCTCTGTCAGTGTTGAGTTCATGTGTTGTAGGAAATTATCACCACAGCTGTCTGTGCTGATTGATTGATTGATTGATTGATTGATTGATTGATTGGCTGTGCAGGAGGAGTGTCTTGTTCGGGTTGAATCCAAATGTCCCCCTGAATCAGTTGACTATTTTAATAATTGATTAATTGGTTTGAGTGATTTTTTTAATAAGGAGAAAACGTCACAATTCTTTGATTCTAGCTTCTTGAATGTGAACATCTGTGGACAAAACAGCTAATCAGCTAATCAAAAAAATGATCAACATATTAATCCATAATGGAAATAATTGTCAGTTGCAGGCCTAGTCAACACCATCAGTCTGTGATGACAGTGATGTGTTCACTGTCATCACATTCAGTCTGAAACTGAAACTATAATCTGGAGTTACTCTGAATCTGCTGTTCCTCAGGGTTCCTTGTTCAGTCCCCTGTTGTTCCTCTTTTACATTAATAATCTACTTCATGTTCATGATGCCACATTATGACAGTATGATTTTACCACACTACTGTAGTATTACTGTAGTATTACTGTAGTATTACTGTAGTATCTTTTGCTGTCACAGAAAGCTGAATATTCCACAAAATTTTATTTAAAGGCTGACATGACATCATAACCGTTATGAGCATGAAGGAGTCTTTATTGAATGTTTATGATTAGTATTAAGTATCATTTGGTCAATAATGTAATTTTTAGTGCAAAATAATTATAAAATTAAAAAATAAATAATTAATAGTCTAGTTTCCATATTAAAAGATCAGGAACACACACCTGTTGAGTGTCCAGGTGTGTAAATGTTTGGATTCAGCCTCACTTGACACATCCAGCAGGTCACGTGACGCTCTGACGTCCAGCAAGTCACGTGATGCTCAGCAGGTCACGTGACGCTCTGACGTCCAGCAGGTCACGTGACGCTCTGACGTCCCGCAGGTCACGTGACGCTCTGACGTCCAACAAGTCACGTGATGCTCAGCAGGTCACATGATGCTCTGATGTCCAGCAAGTCACGTGATGCTCAGCAGGTCACGTGACACTCTGACGTCCAGCAAGTCACGTGACACTCTGACATCCAGCAAGTCACGTGATGCTCAGCAGGTCACGTGATGCTCTGACGTCCAGCAGGTCACGTGACACTCTGACGTCCAGCAGGTCACGTGATGTTCTGACGTCCAGCAGGTCACGTGATGCTCTGACGTCCAGCAAGTCACGTGATGCTCAGCAGGTCACATGATGCTCTGACGTCCAGCAGGTCACGTGATGCTCTGACGTCCAGCAAGTCACGTGATGCTGTCCAGCAAGTCACGTGATGCTCAGCAGGTCACGTGATGCTCTGACGTCCAGCAAGTCACGTGATGCTGTCCAGCAAGTCACGTGATGCTCAGCAGGTCACATGATGCTCTGACGTCCAGCAGGTCACGTGATGCTCTGACGTCCAGCAGGTCACGTGATGCTCTGACGTCCAGCAAGTCAGGTGATGCTCAACAGGTCACGTGATGCTCTGACGTCCAGCAGGTCACGTGATGCTCTGACGTCCAGCAAGTCACGTGATGCTCAGCAGGTCACGTGATGCTCTGACGTCCAGCAGGTCACGTGATGCTCTGACGTCCAGCAGGTCACGTGATGCTCTGACATTGATGGTTAATTTCTCTTCTGCTACTTTAAGCTCTTCTAACATCTGATTTTCTGTCTTTATTCTCTTTTCTGTCGTTTGACTGAATTCTACTGAGTTTCGTTTTTTTTTCCTGTTTGTATTGAACTTCACCTCCTGCTGTCCTTAATCTACCTTATTGATTATTGATCAGAGACTTCTAAGACTCCTGAACCACCCTGATGATGAGTTTTGGTTTAGATGAGCACACTGTAGCTGACCCTCTCACTAACTCTGAGGACAGTATTGACGACGGCATTGATGACAGTATTGATGACTTTATTGATGGCAGCATTGATGACCATATTGATCTCTGTAGCTGAAAGTGAAAGTGAGTCATTCTCATATGACCTCTGACCTCTCACCTGTTTCTATGTTCATATATTAAATAGTGCCTTGAAAATGACCCCTGACCCTGACTCCTCCTCTGTCACAGTGACATCACAGTGACATCACCAGAGTTTTTTTTTTTCTACATGTGTCTGTCTGTGTGGATTGTTTCTCCTTCTGTGAAAATAAAGATGAATGGAAACTAGTTGACCTTTGACCTACGTCACTCTTCGTTCAGCCTGCAGCACACACACACACACACACACACACACACATATACTGTACATGTATGTATGTAAACCGGGAGCTGCAGTTTTTCTGGATAAAAAGAACAGTAACATTTATTTCTCAACTGTTTCACATAAGTCATTTTTATATTCAAGGGTTCATGATCTAATTTTGGTTGAGAGACAAAAACATAAAGTTCCTAAAATGTCTAAAATCCAATAATCTGAATTTTGGGCCTTACAGTGTCACTGGCCAGGCAGGAAGTAGAAACAGCAAAACTCACACAAAACACTTAAGTCTGTATGTAGAGTTGGTGTTTGATTTGTCCTTTCTGGGCTCCTGTAGAAACATGACAGACTCAGTGGAGGAACAGATGTTCCCTCTGTAGATATAAAGGATTTATTCTAAGAACAAAAACAAAATTCTAACTTTGAGGGGACTAAACACTAATGAAAACATACTGATGAAAATTATACTCAATCTCTGACACATAAATGTTAAACACTTTTGAAAGGCCTTAAAAATGGATTGAATTAATGAAGCTACTTTTATAGTTAGGTTGTTCAGTCTCCCATAGAGCTGCCAAGACTGATCAATGATTAAATCAGTTGCGAATTATTTTGATATGTGATTAATTGTTTTGATTCTTTTTTTTAATAAATGTCCAAATTCTCTTATTTCAGCTTTTTAAGGACCAAATAACTAATCAGTTAATCATAAAATGATCAACAGATTAACAGATTAACTGATAATGAAAAGAATCATGACTGAATTTTTTTTTTTATTGAAAAGGTTTTGACAGGATTCACTAAATTATTGTTTGAGAAAGTGATTGACAGATTAATCAATAATAAAAGTAATCATGAGTTGTTGCCTTGTTTCTTGGAGATTGACACATTGAACACAGACATCACTGCTGACTCTTCAAACTATCTTTTCTAGCTCCGCCCCTCTGAATACTTAATAAGGTGCACCTGAACCTGTCCTACCTGATTCAGAGCACCTGAGAGCAGCAGGAGACAGAAGCATGTGTCCTGACGACAGCCTCAGATCTGTTTGTGCTTTGCCCCCTTTGTTTTCAGTACATGAATGAGTTGTGTTGATCTGGATGTTTTATAGATGGATTTATTTAGGGCGGGGGCGGCATTGATCCTGGTGAGCATCGCCTACAGTTGGAGCCCAAAAAGACTCTGCCCCAAACCACCTCCACCTGACTCTCACAGGTGGACAACATTCTGAGACACCTGAAGTCCTTCACTGAGACCAGTGACTCACTGGGATGAAAAACAGGTGAGACCAAATAAAACAGTATGTGTCATAGTATAGCGTGAAATGTCACTTTAGAATATCATAGTATAGTCTTAAGTCATGGAATAGTGCAGAATGTCATAGTATAGTCTTATGTCATGGAATAGTGCAGAATGTCATAGTATAGTCTTATGTCATGGAATAGTGTAGAATGTCATAGTACAGCCTTATGTAATGGAATGGTACAGAATGTCATAGCATAGTCGTATGTCATGGAATAGTGTAGAATGTCATAGTATAGTATGACATCATGGAATAGTGCAGAATGTCATAGTATAGTCTTATGTCATGGAATAGTCATAGTATAGTCTTGTCATGGAATAGTGTAGAATGTCATAGTATAGTCTTATGTCATGGAATAGTGTAGAATGTCATAATAGTCTTATGTCATGTAATAGTGTAGAATGTCATAGTATAATCTTATGTCATGGAATAGTGTAGAATGTTATAGTATAGTATGACATCATGGAATGGTGCAGAATAGAATAGAATAGAATAGAATAGAAATACTTTATTAATCCCCAAGGGGAAATTCATTTGTCTGTAGTAGTCTCATCTAGTGTCATAGTATATTATGACATCATGGAATGGTGCAGAATGTCATAGTATAGTCTTGTGTCATGGAATAGTGTAGAATGTCATAATAGTCTTATGTCATGGAATAGTGCAGAATGTCATAGTATAGTATGACATCATGGAATAGTGTAGAATGTCATAGTATAGTATGACATCATGGAATAGTGTAGAATGTCATGGAATAGTGTAGAATGTCATAGTATAGTATGACATCATGGAATAATGCAGAATGTCATAGTATAGTATGACATCATGGAATAGTGCAGAATGTCATAGTATAGTATGACATGGAATAGTGCAGAATGTCATAGTACAGTCTATGTCATGGAATAGTGTAGAATGTCATAATAGTCTTATGTGATGTAATAGTGTAGAATGTCATAGTATAGTCTTATGTCATGGAATAGTGTAGAATGTCATAGTATAGTATGACATCATGGAATAGTGTAGAATGTCATAGTATAGTATGACATCATGGAATAGTGCAGAATGTCATAGTATAGTCTTATGTCATGGAATAGCGTAGAATGTCATAGTATAGTATGATGTCATGGAATAGTGCAGAATGTCATAGTATAGTCTTGTGTCATGGAATAGTGTAGAATGTCATAATAGTCTTATGTCATGAAATAGTGTAGAATGTCATAATAGTCTTGTCATGTAATAGTGTAGAATGTTATAGTATGACATCATGGAATAGTGCAGAATGTCATAGTATAGTCTTATGTCATGGAATAGT
>JAJHUR010097016.1:0-41105 GCA_027495735.1 Lutjanus campechanus
AGGGAGAGTGAGAAACAAGAGACTGCAGCGTCACCAGCTTCACTTTCACTGTTGTCACATGATTTAACAGAACAAAGAACATTATATTTCACTCCTGATGCTGCAGACCTTTCTTACACAGAACATAAGATGATGCATTTTCGAATGCAAATGTACAAATAAACAGGATTGTCTTATTTTTTCAGTGTCCCGTCACCTCATATGTCCTGCAGCTGCTCCCCAACTTGCACCTGCAACATCGTTTATTATAATTACTATTGTGAGCAGCTTTCCAGATGGTTTCCTGTAAGCTTTTGTATAGTAGAAGATAAGTTAGGGGTCCTGCATCAGGCTGTCAGGGTTTCTTTCTCTATAGTGACCCACTCACTCTACATGATCCTGCTTGTTACATGGTTACTAGCCAAAAAATCAAATTGTTTTATTGATTTTAAAATGATTTTATCGCTCTTCTAGAGTCTATCAGACCTGTGTCTGTAGCAACAGTCTGTTATACAGAAATAACAGACCTTAAAATGTGGTAATTGACCAATCAGAATTGAGTATCCAAATCCATGTAATAAGCAAGATAATGTACAGTGAGCTGGTCAGTACTGTGAATTATTCCATGGTTACTTGGGACAATTTATGCTTTAGCCTAATTGGGACAAATTTATGTGAAACAAATATTTGCTTTTAAATTATTATTTAGTGACACCTGTTACATGGCTACTTACCAAAAATAAATAATATGGCACAAAATATTATTTTTAAAATGATTTTTAGTAATTTAACAATGAATTTATTGTTCCACTAGAGTATATGATGAGAACTGTTTCCATAGCAACGGTAACAGTCTGTTATACATAGCAACGGTCTCTAATTAAGAAATAATGAACCTTAAAATATTGTAACTGACCAATCAGAATCGAGTATTTAAACAAGTCTTCCTATCACAGTCTTCAGCATGATAACCAACAGCAGCACTTCCACATAAACTGTGATAAAATAATGTGACACGAGTACACTGTAATTTTCTTGATAATTTTGATAACATTGTTATATTATTTGGCAAACATAACGTTATATACTGCAACTGGTATTAAATTAGGTTGCTCCTTAACTTTCCTCTTTAAGAAATTTAAACACAATCCAAATTATTCCTGTATTAAATTTTAAGCATCAAGAGCTTCGGTCCTGACCGCATCACTGCTGTGCTGATAATGACGTTAAAACTCAACCTCGACTTTAATATTGCGATTAGTTACCACGTTACCAACAAAATAAAAGATCTGATCAATAATATCAAGCTAGTGTTCTCTCTCTTTCTCTGGAAACACGTGGGGTATGACTAATAACTGGAAAACAACCAGTCACTAGAACAGTCATAAGAACTACGTAATAGTGCTCCAGCAAGTAGGCCGAGCCTTAGTAACGCCCTAGCAACAGAGACGGTTATATTCTAGAGATAGTGGGATTTCCCAAACATAACAAACACCACACATAAAAACACAGAACTGCTTTGTTAAGTTAATCTTGCTTTAACTTAGATATCCACTGAAAAAATAAATTTTACATGGACATATTTAGCTGCTCCGTCCGCCAACTTAATGTGTTTTTAAGCTAGTAGCACCTGTTACACACTCACCACATTTGATGGAGGATGCTGAGTTTCTGTGTGATTCAAAGTCCAAACGTCAAAATCTATTGAAGAAAGATAGATCGACAAAATTCCCATATTCCATATTTGTTGGTGTTCAGCCGTTCAAAGACAACATGTTCACTACGGGCACTGAACTGTTTACTCTCCGTCAAGTGAAGTTCAAAGGAGGCCCTGCCTGAATAAAAGGGGCGGTGCAGCAGCAATCTATCAGTACCTTAAATTATATTTATTAAAGAAAGTTGAAAATGTTAAATAGCTACAAGAAATATCCCAAATGGACATCACAGTTTGTATGGATCCACTGTGGTTCATCATTTATTCTCGAGTAAAAACGGCGGAGTAATATTTTTAGTGATGAGGTGTGTTGTCAGGCTGATTTGGTTGTGTTCCAGTTGACCAATCAGATTGCTTGGTCGGAACTACCTGTTCAATGGGTTTATTTTCACTCGTTGGGCGTGAGAGCCAAGACGTTTTTGGTGAGTTTTATTTAGCTTCTGTCGACTTTGACTAAAGATGGCGATGCTTAGCTAGCTAGCTAACAAGGCTCACAGTTATCTAAGACGCTGAGATGATTAGCTCAAAAACTCTACTTATAAAGCGACCAGGTAATACTATTAATAATATGTACCAAGCTAGCTGTGAAAAGTGTAGCAGCTAACTAACTAAAGAATGCAGAATTAATAAGTTTCTTTCTTTGTACGTGCACAAGAGTGGGTAAGTAGGGAATTAAGTTAGCTAATGACACCTGCATATGAGGGTTTGCTGTCATAGCTACCACTCCACACTACTACTACAGGGGGGCTGAAGGCCCATGCAAGCTGGCTAACTTTTTAACAAAACATGGTTGATGCTGTCACTAATTAGGAAAAAAAAAAGAAATAAATGGTGCAAATAAAATATTTTTTTGATAAGTTAACTCTAAAAATATAGAAAAAATTCTAAACTTGAATTACATTCGTGACACCACCTTGTGCAATAATCAGCACATGGATTATTGTTCTTTATAAATGTGAGTAACAGCACTTTTCATATGAGACCTTGGTGGGGCATGTTATAAGCAGGGCTTGGTAGGATTACATGTAATCAGGTGATTACAAAAAATAAATAACTATAATCAGTGTAGTCAATTTGAAGTCATTTGAAAAAGTGTGATTAGATTATAGTTATATTGTCAAGGACTTGATTCAATTTCTGATTACATTTTTGAAGTAAGTTATGGCCATTTTAAAATTATTATTATTAAAAACATTTTTTCATTATGACTAATGCTCTATTAACTAATAAAAAGCATGTCTGATATACAGGGTGCTCTGTGGCTGACCTGGCAGGACAAAATAGAACCCCATGTAATTTTGTTTGCTGAAAATGTTTTGAGATGTTTAAAGAGAAAACAAAATATTTCTAGAACCCAAATTTTTGTGGCTGCATCATTTTTTAGTATGAGGTGCAATATTTTTAATGTTTTTTTTTTGAAAATGTGAAATGATCCAAATTGTATTCAGATGAGATTATACTTTTTTTTGTAATCCAATTGATTATGTTACTAATTATGAAAATTGCCATATAATTTCTTTTAAATAATCTGACCCTATCCTGGTTAAAAGTTTATCTAATTCCAAGTCAGATATGGCAAAAATCCTTTTTGAATATTTTTCACCCAGGTAGAAATTTTGAACATTTGAGCGTTTGTTTGTTTTTTTAATGATTTTTTTTTTTAAAAATCTTGATTGTGGCACTAACAACCCTTCATACACTTCCGTTCTGCTCACCTCCCCCTGCCTCTGTGGCACGAACCACCCCTCCTATCGGTGAGTGGGCTGCAAGTCAAATTAGCTCTCCGTCATCCTGCTCGCTGAGCGCACCCGAGGCTACTGCGGTAAGATGCGGCGACGCACGATGCCGAGCGGCGGAGGATGAGGTGATGCGCAGTGGACGAACGAGTGAGGAGAGACCGAGAAAAGATCCGCGGTGGCGTTGGGCTCTGATTTAAGACGATGGGACAGATCCTGGATACATGTGTGTGACTGATTTGTAGCGCTGCTGTAGCTCCAGTGGTGCAGGCCGATGGAAGGATGTGGTGGCGCTGATCCCAGTGAAGGATGCTCCAGAGCCCGAGGAGGCTGAAAAGGCTTCTCCTGTAAACAACGAGGAGGCAGAGAGACGTTAAGTAAAGGACAGTGAATTCACAGCCTGGATGAGACATTAACTGAGACATCCGCTGAGGTGAGACACAATAAAACCCTCCCAGGCTTCTCTTTCAGGACGTGTTGGCTGGGGATACTGGTTTTGCTGGTACAGTGTGGTTTGACGTGGTTCATCTTCATCATAGTGCTACAGCCTGCTCATATGAGGAGGCTAAGTGTGATCTGCGTGGCCCAAACCTATTTTTTACTGCCTCTGTGTCGATTTATTGAGCCACTTTGGGTGAATCCTTTAAGCTGTGTAGACATGAAAAGTGGATTTATGGATTTATGGCCACCTGTGTTTCATTTTTATGATTCTGTACGGCTGATGCAACAACTAATCTAACAGGCAGCACGGTGGACATGGTGTGAATGCACAATTTTATATAAAAATAAGGCCTGTTTGTGTAGGAGGAGTATGAAAAGAAGCCACTTGGATTCAAATGTGTGACCTTTGACAGACTCACACCCCCTCAAACAGGAGAGCTGTAATCCAGTGAGTCAAACCAAAGAGAGGCAAAATCACGAAACATCTCATTTATGTTTTCATTCACGTTTTCATTACATCTGCTTTCTTAACCATCAGACAAATAAATTAAAAGGATTGAATTGAATCTTATTCTTTTAAATAGGGTTGTAAAAAAAATATAGTCTCAGGATTGCAATATTATGTTTTGTGATACTGTATCGATTCTCGAAAAACACTGAATCATAATATCGTGATGCATGTAAAGATTTGTCACAGTGAGCAAGTGGGTGAGAAATCTACTCGCTCAAACTCACTTTTCACTTGCCCCAGTACAAGTACAGTGTTTTATAATATAACATCAAAGACTGAAGTGAATTTTCATGTTTAATCTGGGGCTGCAACATTTATCAAATGTTAGAAAATAGTGAAAAATGTCATCCCAGTTTCTCAAAGTCCAAGCTGGTGTCTCTAAATCATCTTTAAGTCTTGTTTTGTTAGTCAAAAACCCAAAGATATTCAGTTTAATATGACATTAAATGAAGAAAATCAGGAGATATCCATATTTTAGAAACTGAAAACAGCATTTTGTGCCATTTTTGCATGAAAAATTACCATGGTTGCTAGATTTATGAGCCAAACATGACATTTTACTGGCCCTGGATGAGCAGGTAATTGTTGTGAACCCTGTCGTTTTGTGTTATGTTAAAACCTCTGAACGCTAGTTAGCAGTATTGTTATCTATCAGCATTGGTCTGATTGCAGAAAAAGTAAAGTTTTAAACTCAGATCTTTTGCATATGGTGGTGTGTTCTTTATACCAAGACAATTGTCCTAAAATCTGATTTAAAAAAATACCAAATATCACAATACATTGAATCATAATCCCTGTATCATGATACATATCATATCGCCTAATTTTTACCACATAAAATAATTAACTGAGAAATGTACTGCTTGTTTATAAGCTCACATTACATTTTTAACGGTAGAATGAGTAGAATTTGTTAAAGTTATTCATAAAACCACCAGAAGGATACCAGGATGTCAAATAGCAAGATTTTTGGTTGATTAAGTGTCTCGATCACTGCAAAATAACGAGAAACCACACACTTCTAGTGGATCGTAAGTGATAATTGAAAGGGAAGACGTAATATGAGTCTACACATCGTCTTTTTAGGAAAATGTTGCAGATTATACCTTTAAGTCTTGTTTTGTCAGTCCAAAACCCAAAGATATTCAGTTTCATATCATAATTAACAGAGAAAAGATTTGAAATCTCCATATTTGATTGGATGACAGTAGCATTTGCTGCCATTTTTGCATGAAAAATTGCCGTCGCTACTAGTCGATTATCAAAAAAGTAATATATTGTATCACTAGATTTTAACCATGTCAAACAATTAACTGATAGGTCTGCTGTTGTTTATTAGCACACATCAGATTTTTTTCAACTGTGAGTCTGTAATTTTCTTGTTTTGTCCCCCTCGCCTGCAGGTTGTTCTGTGACAGCTGAGTCAGTCCCTCAGAGCCACCAACAGGGAGGGCGGTGAAGCTCCGAAGACGGCGTCGCTGAGCATCAGTCTGGAAGAAAAACAAACTTCTCATTATCCTCTCTATCATCATCTCTGACAGCTGGATGTCTGACCTGGGTGTTCATTTTCGTCCTCAGGAGACTCTCAAAGTTACAGAGTGATAAAGAGAAACAGAAACACGACTCTGGTTTCTGTTTTTGCTTTTTTTTGTCCAGAAACTGAGAATGAACTGTTAAGACATGAGATAGCAGGAGAGTCAGCTCTCTCTTGCAGGGTCAAGTAAATATTTTCTCCTTTGTCAGAAAGAATTAGTAAGAGATTCTTCAGAGTATTTCATAATGTGTAGTGTACTTTTTCCAAACTATGATCTTTTTACCTTCGAGCTGTCGCGCTCTGAATTAAGAATAGACTCTTGATAGCGCCTGACAGGCTGCATTTCGATAAGTGAGGACGAACCAATAAAACATAGATGAGGCCAACAACGACGAGCACCATGCTCCAGCAGAACAACAACAACAACTACCCCTGCCTCAACATGTCAGGCTCCACCCGGGAGATGCTTCAAAAGTGCTCCAGAGCCTCTCTGCCCTTCCCCAGCCGGCTGGAGCTGGGCGACCTGCCGCTCATCCGGGGCCTCCGAGCCTGGGCCCTGTGCTCCAAGAACCGCCGTAAGGCTGGCGGTCTTCTCGGAGGAGGACAAGCCCCCACAGCTCCTCCTTCTGCAGGCCGCGGGGGTTCAATTTCCTGCCCCAGGCCGGCGGATGTGTACCTGAGCGGGGAGTGGGGTCGCATGGGGTACGGGCTGCCCTTGGGACTGGACGCTGGGCAGGCTGGGATTGGAGCTTTGGTCACAGTCGCCACTCTGAAGACCTCAGAGGGCAGCGGGAAGACGCAGACTCAATGTCTCTTCCTCCGGACTGAGAAAGGGAGCTGTTTGTACTCAACGGCTAAGCCTGGTTCTGGTGTGACGACCAGCGCAGCCTCAAGCGGGGTTGGAGGATGGCTGAGAGGGAAGACAGGCGGAGGAGGAGGAGGAAGCAGAGACCATGGGCCTACTCCGCCAGCACAGACCGGAGCAAACCGGGTTAGAGTGCGATCTGGCCGGAGATGGAGGAAGTCCTGTAACGCTGCAGGCCGGGAGAAAACAGAGAGGCAGCAGGGGAGAAGTGGGAAGGATCCTGCTGGAGAAATCACTCTGGATGAAAGGCCGGAAGAGCGAGACAAAGGAGGCCTAGTGGACAGTAAACAGTTTCCCAGCCCGCAGCAGGACATCAGGAGAAAGGAGGGAGCAGTCAGAAGTCCCAGATGCTGCCACAATGCCTCTCCCAAAACCTGCGCTCAGTGTGGAAGGAGAGCACCGAGGAGGGCGAGTCAGGATGAACATGAGGGAGGTGAAAGTCCTAGAAGAGGCGACCAAAACGCTGAGGTGAAGGGAATGAGGAAGGAGAGGCAAAGGAATGCGGAGGAGGAGGAGGAGGAGGAGGAGGAGGAGGGAGTTTTGGCTGTACCAAACCCTGACCTAGAATCTAACCGCTTTCACCCAGAAACCCAGAGCAGCTGCGATGCTGAAGAGATTAGAGAAGCCGAGACCAACACGGAGCTGAAGACGGAAACCTCTCACAGCGAGGACGACGAGGATACAAACTCTGAGGTCATGAAAATACACACAAACAATGACTCCCATTCTGAAGACTTTACATCAAGACATAGCGGAGATTTTGATAACAGAAAGCATGGCGAAAACCCCGGTGAAGAAATTGTAAATGGATTTTCTGATGATGTGGAGGAACATCAAGAATCAGAGAAGAACACAGAGAGTGTGGACGTTAAAGAGGATGATCAGATTCCTGCTGAATTCTTGGCTTTATCTACCTGCCCTGCAGTCTCCCCTGAGGCCTCCTCTCCCATAGAGGGCAGCACTTGCGAAGCTGACCATGAGACTTGTGGTGTTCTGAGAGAGCACCTCAGTGGGTATCAACAAGGGGTTGCAGACTCTCTGATCATGGGTAAAGAAGAACTGGATGGTCTTCTTGAACAACAAGAAGCGAACTGTGCGGTTGACGAGAACAACACTGTGAACGAGGACAGAAAGCCTCTGTTTCTCTCTAAAAATGTGGAAAGAGATGCTTCGTCTTCACCTCTCAGACACCGAGACCCCTCCATCTTTGAGTCAGACGGAAGGATTGAAATAGAAAACAATTCCAGCAGTAGTGGAGCGGAGCGGAGGGATGATCTGGTGTGGGAAAGCAGAGAAAGGGAGGCACAGGAGGAGAATACAGAGCAGAGATTAAATCTTGAGGAAGGGGAGATTCAGAGGAAGGAGGAGTGGACCTGTCATGAGCTGGATGTTGGAGATGGTGCAAAGGACGACAACAAAGAACATCACACTGAGGATGGCAGTAATGACAGGACCATACAGGAGGATGATAATAAAGAAGTGACACAAGACTGTGCAGTGAAAGACAACAAGAGGTTACAGGAGTCTGCTGATGGATGCAGGAGGAGGAAGGAGGAGGAGATTGGAGACACCTGTGGACAAACAAGCATCACCCACGTTGACGCAAACGGTGAGACCGGCACCAACGTCACTAACGTTGCCTGTGCTGATTCCTCCACCTCTTCTGCACTCTCCCCGGCTAATCCTGCCCCCTCTTTGCCCCCCTTGGGATCCATGGCAACCGGCCTGCCCTGTCTGGAGGCGGAGAAGGAGGAGGAGGAGGAGGAGGAGGAGGAGGAAGGGGTCGTAGTGGCGGCAGGAGACGGAGAAGGAGGCCAGGAAGGAAAGAGAGAGCTGGAGGAGCAGGGTGAGGAGGAGAGGGGCTCCACCGTGGCCACTGAGGAGGGGAGGAAAGAGGAGGAGGAGGAGGTGGAGGAAGATGAGTTTGGAGTATTCATGCAAGCGGAGGGAGAGCCGGCCTGGAGCGAGGGATCCACCATGTCTGCCTCAGTGCCTTGTGGGAGCAGAGAGAGTGTTGGTGAGTCTCATGTTAGTTTGTCATTCTCTTTCTCTTTCTGCTGGCATTCTCCTCCTCCTCCTCCTCCTCCCCCTCCTCCTTCTCTTTCTCTTTCTCTCTCTGCTAGTACCTCTCCCCCTCCTTTGGGAGATGTATTAAGCTTGTCTTTCTGTCATAGTCACACGATAGAGGATGTTTTGGTTAGAAGACATTAAAAGGCTTCAGAAGTAGAGTAGAATCTTTAAAAATCAGAAATGTTCAGATTTAGAGACATAATATCAGCACTATCAGGAGAGTTGCAGAGTATTAGTGCATTTTTAACCTTTCGTACAGTTTCAGGAATGCACACACACACACACACACACACACACACACACACAGAGTTTCAAAGAGCCACACCAATGCTTTTCAGTGTTTCAGCTCATTTGCTGCAAGTCACATAGACTCACAGTTAATCTTTCTGCAAAACATGCTGTGTGGCAGAAATTTCATAATATTTTCCTGTTGTTACAGTATGAATTAGCAGCTACAGCATCATTATGAGGTAATCAAGTGGAGACTTTCTAAATCAGTCTGCTCTTAAATGGTAACTTTGGTATTTTTCACCCTGCACCCTGCCGCCCCATGTTTTTGTGTCGACGTGACTAATGTTGACAACACTTCATGAAACTGGTCCGGTATTATGGGCAATTGCACACCACCATCAAGCCACGTCCTCTAAAAGTGCTTGTTTTGCCTCTGACAAGCTCAGATTGTTATTCAAAGTGTCTGACAAGGATCCCTACAGAGATGGGCCTTTTTTTTTTTTGTTCTTAAGGACCCCCTCCAGCGAAAATCACGATTTTAACCTTGTTATTATGTCCATGTGGTGTTTTTCCTGTGATACAAAACTTACCAGGAGCTAAATGATTGGTAAAACCCACCTCTGAGGATTTCTTACTTTGAAACTGCAGCGAGCAAGGGCAGTTTCACAAAAACTGGTTCAGTCAGGCTGCGTATATGACATCATAAACCTAAGGAACCAATCCTGTTATTCGAGGGGGTGGTGCTATACATAATTAGCAGCGATGCTCAGCCCACAAGAAAAGCCCGATGCACCTAGTTACCGCTGTTAGCTAGCTAAGGGTGGGGGTTGGTGGGTGTGTGGCGAGGGCACAGACTATTCACATATTCATGAATCCTTGAATACTAAATCAAGGCAAAGTGTAGAGCTATATGTCAGCCATTTTAACAAGGTATTGGAACTTATTTTGCAAAAAGAAAATCATACACAATTTATTATTCCTTGCAGAGCATCTTATATTGTTTAAAACATGAATAGACTCTAAAGATCTTTTGTGTTTAATCAGAAACAGATGTTACAGAAACTGCAGAAACTGTAATTCTGTCATTGTAAAACACACTTCATCCAAACTCCAAACCATCTTGCCTCATCTTTTCACTGCTGCAACAATCAAAAACCCTTAATTCACCGAGGTAGATGTGAAAACATTCTGTCTGTACTAGTCGGCTTCTCTGATATCCGATGTCCCCTTTGCTCCTCTCCCAATATTTTGACATCTAATGAATGAATGAATTAAGGGTTTGTTTCGACCAAACCACCGGGGATAATGGTGGTGGAGGAGCAGTGGAAAGATGAGCTAAGACATTTTTGGTGAGTTTTATTTTGTTTCTGGCAGGAGTGTCATAAATAAATAATTTTTTTAGCACTTATGTCAAAGCCATTGTTACACTATCGAGTCTTGATTTGTAAAGATCAGTAGATCATTGGCTTTATGCCCTGACAGCTGTCGTTTACATTTTCAAATTATTCTTCTTCCTTCGTAATCGCTCTGGACTTGGGTAAGTAGGCAAAGATGGAGTGGAAGAAGAAATACTAGAATGGCCTGCTTTGGATTTCGATCCATTTTGGCTCATTTTGATTGATTTTTGATTTATAATTGAAATCATGACACCCCCAGTTTCTGTGGAGTTTGAATGAAGTGTGTGTTTCTGTAAATGGGGTCTCGTGGCGAAAGCGATAATCAGCTATTTCTGGTGAAACAAAAACGTCTGTCTGTAGGGATTCTTTCCACAATGTTGTCAGACACTCAGAGTAACAATCTGAGCCTGTCAGTGGCAGAACCAGCACTTTCAGTGGATGTACTTTGACAGAGTGAAGTTTCCCCCAAAGATTACTTTGCAGCCCATTTCATAGCTGACCACCTGCAGCTGTTGTGCTCGATACAGAACCATTTTCAGAGATTGTTGTTCCCATGAGTCACATAAGCACAAAAACATGGGAAAATACGGCCCCGGTTGAGAAATACTGAAGGTACCCTTTAAGCTGCTTTGCGTGCAGTTATGATGTAACACTCACAAACAATGCTGCAGACTTGATATAATTGCCTGCACATCCTGAGGAAGTTCAGAGAGCCTGTTGACTGTGTATAGGTTGGCATGTGGGATGAGCTATTTCAGACACCACTGGTTCTGAAAGTAAAAATCCCATTCATTGACGATGTTATGTCACTCACAGTTGGAAGCACCTCTGTAGCTTGGATTGGAACGGTCCCATTTAAATCATGAGTACAAAATATGAACAACTGCGTATAAGCCTGTGGACATAAACTACGATTCCCAAGGTGCATTTCACATAAAATCACTTTTTTTTTTATTCTGGGAGAATTTTAGATAAATTCAATAACTATGATTCCATGTTTTGTCCACAAATTCAATGACAGAGTTTTGAATTCGCTCTGATTCACAAGTCTGGCTGCCTTCCGCTCAACCAACAACCTCTGGGAATGAAAAACTAAGCCGGCGTGGACGTGCCAAAAACTCCAGTTCCTCTAATGGCCGCTTGTGGCTGGCTCCAAGAGCAAGTCAGTCCCCACTGACCTCCATATTAAACCTCTAAACTTTACAGCAGAAATAAATACAGCCTGCCTCTATCGATAGTTTCCCCATTCATTACAACTGTGCAGATTTAAATTATATTAAGGGTTAAAGTTATGGCTTATTAATAATGTGTCCACTTTGAGGGACGGTTAGCGGCTTCATTCAGTTCCACCCACGCTCCACCTCTTTGCCCATTTTAGCGTTACCCAGGAGTTAGATGGAGTCAGGCGCTGCCAAGATGGCGACGAAATAAAGTTGAGAAAATTCAAACTGTTAGCGAGAACATAAACCTATATGATCATCAAATTAATCGGTAAAGTCACATGTTGCTCTGTGAATTAACACTGAGGATGCTGGGAGTGACTCCTCCCCCTTCTTACTCTGTGGAAATGAATGGAAACAAATGGCTAAATCCAAATATCTAAAACTGTAAAGTATACACTGATGAATTGTTGTGAAGGAGCTAAAACTCACAGGCACACTGGACTTCAAAGAAAAAGCACTAAATAAAAACCAGGCTAATAAAAAACTCATGACTCATTCACCGAGCTCTGAGAAAGATGTCAGCTGAATGACTAAAATAATATTCTGACAATGTGAATCGGCTCTTATATAGTCGCCACACTCATGACGCAGACACACATCTTTGAGCCTTTGTGCCTTTTTTGTTTTTCTCTAACAGCCAGTGTTAATCAGTCCTTGTGTTCCCTCATTATGCTCCCGTTAGCTAATCACCTGAGCCCAGTTTTCTGCTGCGGGGCCAAACGAGGCTAAGCCGGGTTTTACTCATTATTCATTTCTTCTCCTAAAAACGTTTCTGTAATTATTTGAACATATTGCTGAAGATTTATCAGTGGGGTATTAATGAGCAGAAGGTGCTGTCTACATTTGCAGAGACCCCTCTGTGTGATTTCTCATAAGTTAAAGGACCATTCCGGTGTTTTTTTTGTATGTGTTTACTCCTTAACTCCTGAACGCAGTGAGCATTTAAAAGTTTTTTAAAAAAAAGTTTAAAAAACATTTTTCAACCTCTAGATTGTGCAGATAACAGCCTCTCGTCACTTTGGACCCTCACTGAGAAATTACATCCACATTTCTAAGATAAAAAGTCAAACAAAAACAAAAAAACTTGCCGCACACAGGACTCAAATCTCATTCTCCTGGAGGAAAGTCCCGTATCTCTCCCATTCATCCGCCCACATCTTCCTGTCCATATGGACTTTGTCACTCTTTATACTACGTCACTGATTTCCTCAGCCCTTTCTGCCTGGATTTCGGGCACTTCTGGTTGAAAGGCCTGGTACATATAGTCCTATTTCAGCTTGTGTGTTAGACTACAGCAGTAAATTCTTATGTTACATTAATGTGCAGAACTGCTCTCATTACGCTGTTCTGGAAGCATCTTGTTAGAAGCACTCAGCCTACATAGTTCATATTTATAACATTTTATATGAAACATGAAATGAAATTAAGTCTTCATGTCGACCACACTTCTAACAGTGAAATATGACTCTGGAGAAGTGCTTTCACACTAATCTGTATCATCAACCTATAACTGAACAACTTATCAAAATAATTTAACGCATTTATGCGTTGATGACATATTTATTTTATAATCACAATGTAGCTGATGTGTGTGCTGTTGTGCAGCAAAGGGCCACAGCTTGAATCAAACCACCCCAATCAACATTTAGTGGCCTAAACAACCAACTGATTGATCGAGAAAGTGATCGACAGATTAATCAGTAATGAAATGAAATGTCTGAAAATGCTTTAAAGTTGAGATGAAAAGAAAAATACCTTTCTTTAACCTGTTTTGGATCACATCCCAACAACTGATTTCTTTACATTCTTAAATCAAAATCCAATCATGTTTTCTTCCTGTGAAACAAAATATGACATTTACTTACATAGTCTTTAACAAAAACGTTTCAATCAATCAATCTTCAACTTTTAGCAGCACAGTGCTCAAATTCAGTGGTTTGCTAGCTAGCAACAGCATGGTTCATCAGATCATGACATGTCCAGTTTCAATGTTCAAATCAAACATTCCTCCCAACGTTATGTCCTGCCTGTCTGTCCTGTTTCTTGTAATATGTCACAGAACGGAAGCTAGATATTCTCAAAATGCTGTTTCATCTGGACTTAAAACACAACGGCATAAATATGTGTGACCTGCAGCAAACTACAGGTGTGGTCCATAAAAAGTTCTGTCTCTCAGCGAGGTACTGAAGCAGGTTACTGACTGTTGAAATGAACTCTTTAGTAGAACAGAAACTTAATCGCATGAAACACAAAATGACCACTGATAGTTTTAATCTGGTGATAAACATGTAGAGTTGTTTCTCGCCCCGATAAGCCCCACTTGGCCGTGCAGTGGAAATGAGACTCCAGTCTGTCCTGACCTGAATTCCTAACCGATCTCTCGCTACATGGTATTAATCATTCAGAGTCGAGTTAAGAGACGGAGGAGGAGGAGGAGGAGGAGGCACACAGGGCCTGGGACTCTAAGCTCCTTTTAGCCGCAGGTTATGGGGCAACGGGTGAAAGAGAAAGTCACACACACAAACACACACACATACTCACACACACAAAGATGACTGAAGTGTTTGATTGACACATCATGCAACGTCTGAGCAACGGAGGGTAATGTACGAGGACGTGAAGGCAGCAGGCATCAAAGTGAGACTAAAATGTTTCTGTGCAGCGAGACGTCGCAGTGTGATTAAGTCAGACACGAACACGCAGAGTCCTGATGCAGCAGGTAACTTTTCAGCAACAGCAGGCAACATTCACAGCAACACACGACACAATGAGACACAAATAGGCCGTTCACCAAAATCTCTCTGAGGAGTTTGTCCGACGCGCATCCAAATAATAATTTAAAACCTGCGTGGAGCTGATCTCTCAGATGTAAGACAACAACAGACTGGATCTACACAGCACTTAATAAATATTGATGGAGACGTTCATTCTACAACATTCAAATTTTAATTATAGTTTTCTCAAATTTTCATCAGAGTCTGTTATTGTGGTTTTAATAACACTGTAACTGGGATGTTGCTGGGAAAACAAAAGAGGCATGTGGGCAGATATCCCAAAATCTCACTGAAACTGTGGTAATCCTAATAATTAATCTTATCTTCCATCGCATGGACACAGTTAATTGTGTGTATGATGATAAATGCCAGTTGTTTCCCATTATTAAGATAAGAGATAAGATAGAACTAAAATTTCTATTAAACAAGCTTTATTGGAATGAAAAGACAGCGCTTATATTGCTCAAACAAACAAATTAACAATAATACAAAAAAAAAACATATTTGTTGTAAATAACTAATTATGACAATTACAATAGAAACAGTAAATCTATATCTATTTTTACAGTCACAAACTCTAATAAATAGATAACAGACAACAATAACAGACAATCTGAACGCAAGAAAAAAAAATCTGTATTTAATAATATTTAATCTGGTGGTGTTTATTATTTTATGAACTTTTTTAATGCCAAAGAAAGTTATTCTACCAGAGTCTGCTCAAAAATGTTCGTAACATACAGATAAAAACGATAGCATAATAAATATAAAGTGTAGTAAATGCGAAAATACAGTGCCTAATAGAAGACATAAGATAGGATAACTAAAAAAAAACTAAAATAGAAAAGTAATAAAAGTAAAAGTAATATTGCACATGATGTTGGCACGAAAACGCAGTTTTTGCCAAAACAAACAAATATCAGTAATGCTAAAAAAACAAAAACAAATTAGTTATAAATAACTAACTATGACAGTTGCAATAACAAAAATAAATCACAAAAATAAATCTTTATCTATTTTTACAGTCACAAACAGACAGAACACAAATATTTAATATTAGCATTTAATCTGGTGGTGTTCATTATTTTAACTTTTTTTTAATCCCAAAGGAAATTCCTCTGCCAGATATTGTTCAGAAATTATAGTAACATACAGATAAAAAACAATAGAGTAATAAATATAAAGTGAATAAGGAATAAATGCAAAAATACAGTGCCTTATAGAATACGGAAAATAGGTTAAGTAAACTCTAAAAACTAAAATAGAAAAGTTGTATTGGCAATGATGTTGAAAAGTTATAAAATTAAAAATAATATTGCAAAGTAATGGAAAATATTGATATTATTATTCTCAGAGTTGTATTTATCATCTGTTTGCTATCAGCCGTCTGTTTTTCTTGCTGTTCAGCCGAACCAGCTCAGCCCTTCAGAGTAATGTAGGTCTGGTTGGTCGTTGATTCAGGTCATCTGAATGAGGGCAAAGCTGCCTGGAAACATGACAGCTATTCACAGCACACACCACAACACATCTACAGCAGACACTGTTCACTGTACTGTTAACTCTGTGTGTGTGTGTCTGAAAACAGCACTTGGAAACCACGCCATCACTGGGGAGTCGACCCACTGGACCCCAGGCTGGACGGACGGCTCGTTCCACCAATCAGACGACACCTGGACGGCCTTTCCTCAGGACTCGTCGGATGAGCGTCGAGACGTCGCGGGACAGTGGTGGCCGACCAGCGCTGTGGAGGAGAGCAGAGACAGACTCCTGACCAATCAGAATCTGGTATGGTTGCACTTCTGCGCTCAGCCTCTTTTAAGACGGTAACTCCAGATTTGTGAAACTTTCACACATGATCGTGCGCTTGATTCGGCAAAGGCTTCAGGAAGTCAGGTGACGTGGTAGAAAGAGAGACGAACTCGTGCACGGGGAAGTGGTGGATGAATGTGACTGTCCACACTGTTATTTGCAAGTGATCAAATTGGATTAGTGTGTACAGACATCAGCAACCTGTCTGTATAGGTTGCTATGGCAACAACGTAGCAGCTGGTTTGTTGACTTCCTGTCAACAAACCAGGTAGTTACTTTTTGGGAACAGTTGGTGTTTAGTTTGGCGTATATCTGATCCACCAACCAGCGCTTATTTCAGTGAGAAAAGGTTCAGTCTCATTCCTGCTGTCTATTCCTACTACAATGAAATCCTGTAAACCTCTGAAATGAATCCAGACCCTTGCATATCTCTGGTTCTTTCTAATCCAAAAGTTATATCTGAACCTGAATTTCATTATCAGTGTTTAAGACAGATCTCATAGTTTTTCACAGACAAACAGTTTTAGGTGTAGTGAAATTGCAGCCAAAACTCTGTAGGTCAAAGAAGAATTCACAACCCACAAAATTGCCCCGGACATCACAAAAGCCTGCGTTTAGGTAACTTTCATGTCTAAATCTTATTGCTTGTCCAGATCTGGGAAGACTTTCTTTGATTCAAACATTGTAATTTTGTGCTTTAGCTGGCCGTGTGTTGAGGCTTCACCTCGCAGCTCAGTTTGAGTCCAGACTGTACTTTTTAAAAGTATGAGTCTGACCAAATTGTTTTCTATTACTGATATTGAGAATCAGACAGAAAATCAAAGACCTCAAAGTGCCGGTGGTAACTGCAGATCCCCCGGGCAGCTAATGTTGGAGGCAGATTGCTCCCGGACCTTGTCAAAGCGAAAAGCGTTTCTAAGTAAAATATTGCTCTGAGATTGATTTAATAATACAGGTGCGTCTCAGACACAGCGGTGATGGTGTCCCACCGGATGGTCTCATCATCCACACAGAAATGAAGAGCTTAAAAGTGAAATGATGACCTGGCAGCGACGGCTGTTTTTCGGCTTCCATTTCCACCAGTTCAGCTTAAACCTTTAAGAGATAGTTTGGGTTATTTGATGTGGGGTTGTATGTACAGTCAGTGTGTTTCCTGCAGTAGATGGCAATCGGCACATCCCAAGTTGGGAGAAGCAGAGAGGAGCACCAGCATGGAAGCTGAACAATGTACTGCTGTCGACAAAGTCAGCCACTTAAAAAAGGTCCACCTAAAACAGCCTTGTCTGACAGGAAACCATTGTTTTATAAGGCAAATATCGCTCTCACCAAACAAACCAAACTCCAGAGGCGAAATCAGTCATTTTACCGTGCATTTTGCTGGTCTACCACTACCTTGATCTGTCAGTTTGTTTGTGATATTGTGTGACTTTAGTGTTTTAAAAGATTAGTTTGGAGTCACTGAAACCACACAAAAACACAAACTAACAGATTGAGGCTGTGGTGGACCTGCAGACTCCTGTGTTCTGTGAGGTAAAATTGCTCATTTCGCCTGTGGAGTTTGGTGGGTTTGGAGCGAGTGATATTTGGCTTATACAACGAGGCTTTCCCATCGGAAAAGGCTGCCTGATGGCAAAGTAAAGCAGGAAAAACTGTCTAAATATAGTGTATGTTTAAACTGATATTGATCTTTTTTTTTTTAGGTGTCTAAAATACCTGTTGTTGCTGACCCTGTCCACAGCAGTACATCACTTAGCTTCCACGCTGGTACTCGTCTCTGCTTCTCCAAACTAATGCCGTGCTGACCTCCATCTACAGCAGCTAACACACTAACTCGCTAAGGACCTAATACAACCCCACTTCAAATAATCCAATTTTCCCTTAAAATGGTGCTGTGAGAATATTTGAATAAAAGCATCCACTAAGAGGTGTTTGGGGCTGAGCAGCCGAGGCTGCTTTAAAATCTTTGTGTCACCACTTTGAGCTCCTGTGAAAACACTGTCCTGTCCTCACTTAGCTTCCAGCTGAGGGCTAAATGTGCCGACAAGCCGGCTGCAGGTCCCCTGAGGCTCCCAAAATAAATCAATAACAAGGATAAACATGCAGTATATGGAATATTTTTTCTGTTTACGAAGTCAGACCACAATATATTATCCTATATACATGTTATGCCATATGTCTTTAAGTTCAGTCAGTTAATTATTCACTCAGACTTCGGTGCATCATTTAATCCGTGTGTCCACTTGAAGCCACTTCTTTTGATCAGTATTAAACAAAGCCGCACAAAGCAAAAGTCCTCCTGCTGGAGAAAAATCAATTTTGCTAAACCATGAATTGTCCTGAGCTTTCTGGGGCTGTTTGTGCAAATATATTGACTGTCACTCACAGTAAGACTTTAGATAGATGTCCAAAAGCCCATTTATTTCTCTAGGGGAGGTGGGCTGATTTCAATATCGCCTGCATTGGTCATTTTAATCCGTCTGGAGCTCATATGTCTGCGTGAGACTGCAGCGCGTCTCGGTTTTCATATAGAGAGATGAGTTTCATCAGCTCAGCACACTGTGGGGATTTTTAAAGGGATAGTTTGGATTATACGAAGCGGGGTCGTACGAGGTACTTGTCCGTACAAACTCACAAAGCTGTCCAGTGTATTAGATGACAGTTGGCATGACCCCTGTTTATAGAAGCAGCAGGAGTACAGGTGTACAGCTTTAACTTACCGTCCTTCCTTTGTTCCTTTGTTATATAAGGCAAATGTCGCTCTCTTTAAAGCCACCAGACTACATTGCCAAACACAGTGCTTATGCCTCACAGTTTGTTTAGTTTGTTTGTGTTATTGTGTGACTTTGAGCTCTTTAAAACACTGAAGCTGCACAAAAACACAAACAACCAACTGACCAAGGCAGTGGTAGACGAGCAGCTCCTGTTTTACAATTTGGAATTTCATTTAGCAGACGCTTTTATCCAAAGTGACATACATCTGAGAGATGATAGAACAAAAGCAAGGATCCAGACAGGAGAGAACGACATGAGTAAGTTAACGAAAGAGCAGCGTCTTCAGTCTTCAGACTGAGAGGGACAGATCGGACAGAGTTTGGTAGCTCGGGGAGCCACACAATGGAAGAGTCTAGCTAGTGACCTTAGGCCCCGTCATGGTGGTTGAATCAGGCGTCTCTCGGTGGTGTTCTGTGAGGTACAATTACTGTTTTTTACAGAGTTGTCTGGTGGCTCTGGAGAGACAGATATTCGGCTTTTACAACAATGGCTTCCTGTCAGAAAAGGCTACCAGACGTCAAGGTACAGCGGGGATAATATTCTAAATATAGCGTACACTTAAACTGATATTGATTTTTTAAGCAGCTAAAATATGTTTTGCTGCCGACCCCGTCCGCAGCAGTTCATATCCGAGCTTCCTACACCTGTACTCCTGCTGCTTCTCCAACAGCCATCTGCTGTAGGTAATAAGTACCTCATTTAAAAATCCAGACTATCCTTCATGAGTATTATGCTGCCCTGAACCACCGAGATGCTTTTGTGCATAGCTGAGCTGATTTAATGTGTCGTGAGCTTCATGCATTAAACACTGTTGTGTATATCACTCCCTTTCTTACCATAAAAGCAGCCTAATCAACATTCAGAAAGAGATATTTCGTAGTTTGCAACACTCTGTGTTGATAATTAAATTGCAGCCAAACAATTTCCATAAAATCATATGAAAAATAATGCCCAGCCGGAGCCCGGCGATGAAAGTCACATATCATCGTCTGTTACAGAAACAGCTCTTGTAATCTGCCGGTGGCTAAATGCCGTCCAGAATTCTGACTTTTATTATGAGAGAGGAGGGAAAATATTTTATTACACACCTCCCACTGTAACATTGATCCTGTCTGAGTGGGGCTGAAGTGGCACAAAGCTGCCCTGTTTTAAACTGTTTGACTGTAAACAGGGATTTTTGATTGAAATGTTCTCCAGCGTGGCTGTAAACTCTCAGACACGTTAATCAACACCTGGTGTCTCCTCTGAGTCGGTTTTTTGTCTCCTTGTGGTACTTTTGTTTCTCTTTGTGTCTCATTCTGATAGTTTTGTGTCTCTTTGTTGTTGTTTTGTGTCTCTTTGTGGTAGTTTTGTCTCCCTGACATCATTTTATGTCTCTTTGTGGTGCTTTCATGTTTCTGTAGTTGTTTGCATCTCTTTGTAGTCATTTTGTGTCTCTTTGTGGTATATTTGTCTACCTGTCATTGTGCTATGTCTCTTTGTGGTGCTTTTTTGTCTCTGTTTTCATTTTAAGTCTCTTTGTGGTAGTTTTCTGTCTCTTTGTAGTTGTTTTGTGTTTTTTGGCGGTTGCAGTCTGTCTCCTTGTGGTAGTGTTTTTTATAGCCTCTTGTGGTGCTTTTATCTCTCTGTGGTTGTTTTGTCTTATGTGTTTTTTTGTGTCTCTTTGTAGTCATACGATTATCTTTCTCAAAGAAATGTTAACAGCCACTTCAAACAGACGTTCTGCTCCAGGGGCCACCTGACGCTTTGGGCCCCTGGTGTGTAGTCGGTCTGTTCAGTCCCTCCATGGACCCTGGTGTTGAGTAAATGTGTCCTTCCAGGATTCAGATCCACAACAAAATGAAACCTTTTGTTTCTTATGAAACTTTCCACAAACTTGAATGTGATTTTTATTTTATATTTAAAACAAATAACACTCATTACTTAAAACCCCCTCAGCAGAAGTAATTATCATCTTGATGTTCTCCCCCAGTTTTCTGTTACCATGGAAACACAGCTCGTCCTTACATAGCCCCGGGGTTTGGGTGACTAAGTTTTCAGACTTAAAATTAGTCAGTTTCTGTAAGTTACATTAGACCAGTCTACACTCTTGGTGCTTTTTTTTCTTAAAAGTAGAAGCCGGCGCAGGGAGGAGAGTCTCCCAGTGGACTTTAACCGCAGTGAAAAGATGCAGATGAAAAATGAGCTCTGCCCAGAGCTGCAGTGAGGGAGAGTGTTGTGAGAAAACTGTTTTCAGATGAGTTGTTTCATATGCTAATAGTGCCACGCAGAGACCTTTAAGAAAATCAAGTGTTAGCTTCATATGTGAGCTGCAAAAACATCTTTCTGTAGTCTGGACGGAGCTCATTTTGTTTGCTTGTGTTTATTTTTCCTGCCATCGTATGAGTTTTCTGCTTAAATTAAATTGAAATCATGTGACTCATGTGTGCCGTTGTTGTGACTGACGACGTCTCTTTGTCCCTCCTGCAGGCGTCTGTCTTTGCTGAAGCCTTCCCCTCGCTGCCTGCTTCGTCCTCAAGCGACCCCAGCGACCTCGCCACTGTTCCCACCCTGACCCAGCTCCTCAGGGGCAAAGCCAGCCAGGACCAGGGGTAAATAAACCACCTCCGAATCATTCTGATTTCCTGTACATTAATTGATCTGCTGCAGCGTTTACCGGCTGTGCTGACACATTCCTCCAGTTTGTAATGGGATATATCAGAGGCTGCAGAATAATCTAACTTGACGTGCCTGTAATAAGCTCGAGGAAAAACAACGCGGAGGCTTCTGTCCTGTCGGAAGCTCATACTTACTGCTGATCTGACATGACGTGAACGCAGCAACAGTACAGCAAGTTAACCTTCAGCAGCTGAGCAGATTAATGATTAAACTAGAAGAACATATCTGTTTTCTAATGTCGGATATTTATATCTCTATCAGAGGAAAAAATATCTCATGAATCCAGCCAAGAACAAACAGACTAAAAGAAGTTTGAAGTGGTTATGAAATTCTCATTTTAATACCGAAGCCTCTATATGACCTACATAAATTAACGAGACCGCTCGCGAGAGGATTGGCTGTTTTTATAGACAGAGAGTTTTTCTAAATGCCTGCCAACGGGTCAGCCTCTCCTTGAAGTCAAATGAAACGAGCCTGTGTTTTTATTTTTCCAGGCAAAAGTTACAGTGAGTTGTACATTAGCCAGTTAAAATGAAGCAGAAGGAGATTTTTATTTAGATTATTATATTTTTGGCGTTTTGTGGTTATGGTGGTGTTAACACTACCGACTTTGTCCACAGGGGGCGCCAAAATCGGCACAATATCAAAGCTCCTTGTAGCCACTTTAACATAAAAGTGGGATGACGCAGAATCTGTCACTCCACTGAACAGAGGATTGTTGCTCACAAGTGGGTATTTTCTCCCCTAAATTGAAAATGAAACATAAATAAAAACTAAACTGTCTTTTGGTCTGTCAATAATTACACAGACGATTTGGGATAAAGGAGAAAAAATAAAAAAACAAAACAAAACTCAGCCTATTTGACTTTTTAAAGTAATCCTTAACATACGCCAACATGCCATTAAATTCCTAAAACTCTTGTAACTGTTTAAATTTACCCTGTTACCCTGTTTTTTCATGAACCTGGATCATTTTTTCTTAAACATGCATACATACAGTCACGTAGCCTCATTTTAATAACGTTTAGATTCTTTAAGGTCATAATTTGTTTTTGAACACGACTGATGCTTTTTTAAAATGTGCTTTAATTTAATTTTCTGTTTTATAACTGGATTGAATAAACGATTTTGAATGGAGCCTTATTCATACAAGAGCTGTTGTTTAACGGTATATTACGATAAAAGTGTATCATCAATACGCAACATGTGCCTGCGATTACTACATAAATAGAGGCTTCCTGTTTATTTGACCCGTGAGTTTATTGCATCCACTGAGTCTTGTTTTGTGAGCTGTCAGTGTCATAAAGATGCCAGTCCACGTTATCACACCAAATTAATTATTGTTATGCATCCGCGCCAACGACAGCCGTGGCCAGAGGCGTTATGTTTTCAGGTTGTCTGTTCATCCATCCGTCCGTCCAGAGGTCAACTGCAATCATAATATTCTGCAAAAACACTTTTTTCTTGGCCATTATTCAACAGCATGACACAGGAACAGAAGGGGATTTCGTCAGATACTGAATTAATGACGCTAATCTTTGGATTCCCACCTTGAAACTGTGCCGATAGTTTAGATCTTCTGCGCTGTCGGACTGAAGATGTGTGTGAAGCCCCCACGTTTTAGAATTTGTAGCCTCTTTTGCAGCAGCATCCATATTTGAAGCATTTCAGTTCACCACAAGTTCATTGCTTTTACTGATACTGAGCTCTGTATCACCAAAATTACACGTAATAACTCAAAGTCTTCACTACATATATTAAATGAGTCCGGAAAGATATGGATTAAAGCTGCGACTTGACTGGTTGGTGGAGGCATAAAACCGCAAGGCAGTAATTCTAATTCATTGCAGGAATGAACATTTCTGCTTGTGCATCAGCACTGTGACTGTTTTCTGTGTTTCATTTAAGTCAGTCGTGCAGTAGAGGAGGTTTACGGGAAGAACAAAGACTTAATTTGACGTTTTATTGTGAAATTTATGCTGGAATCACTCTGGCTGTGTGGAGCTGTGTGGGGACCAAATACTTCATATTTTGAAAATGTGGCCCCCAAGTGGTTAATGTCATGAACTGCAAGTTGGAGATGGACTGCATCTTTGAAAACTGGGCATAGGTTGTGTTTATGATGAATTGTTGCACGGCAGAGTGTGTAAGCTGCAGCTGTTGATTAATAGTTAATTAGTCGCTTGAAGGAATATTTGTTGCCAACTATTTTGATAACTGATTAATCGTTTCAGTCATTTTGCAAGAAAAAATGTCAAACATTTGCTGGTTCCAGCTTCTTAAACGTGAGGATTTGCTGCTTTTCTTTGTCATTTATGAGAGTAGATGAAAAGTCTTTGTTTGAAGACATCACTTTGGATTCTGGGAAATTGTGTTGAACATTTTTCACATTTCTTTTTTGACATTTTCATTGATTAATTGTGAAAATAATCAGCAGATTTCTCAATAATGACAATAATACTTAGTTGCAGCCCTACACCTGTCACCTGCACAAGACCTTGAAGTTTGTGCAGATATAATAGAGAAAATATTATGGTATGTTTTACAAACAGTCTGTATATTATATTGTATTTAAAAGACAACAGTTTAATCTTGTCACTGTGTCTGTCTGATGAATAATTGTCTCCTCTTTGTGTCTCTGCAGGCTGTTGGACAGTTTCCACGACTTGAACAAAATGATTTGCCAGAGATACAAGCGAGCTAACGGCGTGTCTCGTGACCTGCTGCTGAAGACTTTACACCTGCAGCAGCCGCACACTGTGAGTACAGACTGCAGGTGTCATTCACACTGACAAACATGGGAAAGCGAGTGCAGCGTTGTTTTTAGAACATAAAGTCTGTCTCGATCACTTGATTCACATCGTGATGTCTCAGCGTTCAGCATTCTGTCAGAAAACACTTCGTTACAGTAAATGTTCTTTCTGTCTCGACACATAATTTGATGCAGAGGAATTAGCACAGAAGCACTTAGTGTTCACTTTCAATTTATGGAGCTTCGGCGTTGTTAAATTGAATTTGTCGACAGCATGTAAAATGAACTGATAGCGCTGTTTGACATGACGGCCTTGAAACTGCAGCTCCATTCAAATGAAGTGACGCCGTTTCATGCAAAACACTTCTCACACTTCACAGTCGCAGATAAATGAATGAATGGAGCGGGACGGTTTCACGTTTAAAACGAGACCATGCGGGGAAAATACAGAACACCTGCAAAACATGCAAATGTGTGGTTCACTCCTCCAGAATCTCTTCTGCAGGGTAGCAGAGCAGGGAAACACCTCACTGAACAAAAGGTTCCTGTTTTATCTCTTAATCTTTCCTTGAGTTACAGGAACTACCTGCTAGCTAAACTCCAGTAGCAGTTAATGTTTTGTTTATTATTTAAATGTGTTAAACAGAATAAAAAATGTTTCAAACAATGGTCAAACCCAGAGAAATCCGTTATTTGCTCCAAGGTAACGGTGCGTTGTGCTAGTTGCTACAACTTCCTTGAAACACAGGATGCATCAAATATGTCAGGACAGTTTGTGAATGTGACTAAACATAATGTGAATGAAACTTAATACATTACCTCGTCCATGAACATGATTTCTGCCTGAGTTATGTACAGATTTTCATCTGCAATGGTGGTTATTTAACAGTGAAGAAAATGACTCCCATGATTTCACGTTACTTCACAAAATCATCAAACTACATCTTTTGTTATTGTTTTAATGTGAGAGAGACCCCCAGAGGCAGAACTTGTGCATTATTTTTTGATAATTGTCTGATCAGTTGTCAGAAATGCATAAAGGAAGCTCATCCAAGTTTCCCAAACCCCCAAAGTGACATCTTTGTGTTGTTCAACCAACAGTTCAAAACACAAAGATCTTCCATAATAATCATGTAGAAAAGGAGTAAATCTTTAGATAAATTTTTGCAGGTCTTGGGTCGTCTAACATCACATCTGCATCATTGTGTTCCTCTCTGTGCAGGAAAGCAGACCTGCTCCTCGGACAGCCAGTCGCCGTCTGTCCCCTGGCCTCCCCTCGGCCAATCAGCACGCTCAGAACGCTGCCGCCAAGCGACGGCTGTCGTACGACTACAACAGAAACATCATGGAGTAACCGTGCGGCTTCAGCTCCGGTCGGACTGTGACTGGACTGCGGGTTTTAAACCCGAGCAGGGCCGACGGCAGGTTTCTAAAGACTCTGGATTGACAACACGTGTACTCTCTGCTCGTCAGACGCTGACGGACTCTTTGACTCTTTGCACACTCCCTGGTTATTTAAGCCTGAGCCGGCGAGAAGACGTAACCTGGATGAAAATGGAGCGACTCACTGCAGTTGTGTTTCAGGAGTTGTCTCCTCCAGCTCCTGTTGATGTAAACTGGTGGAGTGTTTCCATTAACACATGTTGTCACCGTGTTCCCCACCTCCACCCTCCCATTTTCATTCTCCTTCTCCACCCTGAGAGCAGCAGGTTGTCAAAGATTGTTCAGAGCGAGATGACCTGTAGTTACAAGTTACTCATCAACACGTTGTTCCTGTTATTTTATTATCTGAGAGGATTTAAATTGTACCTAAATAGAGAGAAGTTTCTGTGTTAGAGCTGCTGTTTTGGTAAACGACCTTCCTAAGCCCCGCCCCCTTTTTCTGCATTCCAGTAGTTGAGGAAGTTTGGTACCCAGTGGAACCTCAGTCAACTTCCCCTTTTACTGATTCTTGTACTATGCTACGTGCAGGCTCGTCTATGTTGATGAGAAAAACCTGGTGACCTGTAAAAGTGACATATAGTCACAATTAAGTTAGCTAATGTCACCAAAATGCTGGCTGACTCACAAGCTAATGATTAATACAGATTAGCTCGCTCGTTAGCTATTGATTTGCTAACATTAGCCGTGAGATATAACTAGTTAGCTATCAATTCATGTAGTTTAGCTAAAAAGAAGATATTCTTTATTAATCCCTCTTGGGGAAATTACACTTGCTAGCTAGTTAGTTAGCATTTTGCTTACATTAATAACTTAACATTTTTAAAGGTCCCCCCAGCAACTTCTTTTATCCATCTTCAAAATATGCTTTTCTTTTCAGAAGAAAAGTGAGCCAAGCACATAGCATATGTAAGTACGGGAAACAGGAAAGGATGAAAGCTGACGTTCCAGTGCAAACTAAGCTTGCTCAACTGTTATTGGAGCTCAGAGCAACAAGGGGCGGGACTTAAGAAGGGTCCATCGTCTTATTGTTTGAATTAAATCTTGATTGGTGGAGCCAAACAAAAACGCTGATTTGCAAGAAATAAGTATAAAAATAAACACATAATTGTTATTTTAATTCCAGACCAATGCATTTATGATTTCGGAAGGTGAGCCTGCTGCTAGCTAGCTTATCTGTACTGACCGAAGCAGTTATAGTTAGTTTGAGTCATCTAAGCTCCTGCAGTGCTTGGTCATTTTTTGTGGATACACCTTTTCTCCAACTCATCCTTCTCTCTAAACATTCTTATTCTTATGCAGAAATTTGTCTCTTTGGCTCCACCAGACAGTTTTCTAACTCAACCAATTAGATTTTTATTTTTTTTGTCTTCTACAGCAGCTCTAACGGGAAGGTGTGTTGAACTGCAGCCTGTTGCACCAGCTGTGTGTAAGGTCACACTAGGCCTTATTATAACATCATTATCTATAAATCTAAGTAACAATTAAATAGTTACACATGCCCTCCAGGGTAGGTGAGGATCATAAAATGTCTCAAAATTATGACTAATGGTAGAACAGCATTTTTTCTGCCATGTAGCATCTTTTTTTTTTTTCATTAATTGCAGCCATTTTGCAACACAGTCATCCAGTAGCGACCTCATTTATTTATATATCTCAGTATTGATCTAGATTACTGCAGTGTGCTATAATGCCAAGTGGTTCATGCAAACCAGAAAGCTGATATGGACAGCAACGATGACAAAGGAACTCCTTCTATGACTTTAATAAATAAATAAATACACAGCGTTCATGACAATATGAAGACATGATGATGTAACGGGATAGAACAAAAACATTTATGACTTTATGTCCAAACTAGTTAGTTAACTAGGTTATAACCCCTTTAACTTTACTCCCTGACGTAGGCGAGAACTTACACCCTGCTGGTGCTGCTCAGTGCTGATGTTGTCTTCATGTGGATGAGAGCGATCAGAGCGAAGGATCACGATTTCTCTTATAACTTATAATCAGTCAAATTATCTGACAGTTTGAGATGGCAGTTGCCAACATTACTGATAGTGAAAATTGCACTTTGAATAACATTTAGTTTATGATCCATTTCAGGCATTAAAAAAAAAAGAAATAATAATTTATATTTGCCACATTAACACTGAATAAGTCACTGTGAAGGAGACGTTCATGTTTACTTTTCGAGTAATTCTGTATTATTAGTGCCAAGTCTCTTAAATTGGAGCTTTCAGAAAAAACTAAAATTGAAGTTTTATATAATTGTGGCATTAAGCTTCAGCCTGCTTCCCAGACGTGCACATTAACATGGCAGTTTGACCTTGTAACCGCCGGAAATCTTTATTCAAACGTCTGTAACGTCTCTCCCCTTTTTAGTTTTCCTCCCTGCGACAGAAACCCGGACACCAACATATCTCTACAGATCTCACTGTCAGCTGGATTCATGCAAAACTCAGAGCTCCTTTTGTTGCTTTTGAAAGATAAGCAGTAACCGAAAAATCATGTGACGACGCTGGAGAGCAGAGCATCAAGGGTTATTTTTTACTTGCGCAACGCCGAAGACGAGTCTCAAATTTTCTCGTTTACGTTCTGCAAACTGATGCATGTGCTTTCATTGTGTGTCTGCGACAGAAAAAGCCAACGACAGGAATGAATCCTAAAATAATTCTGGTTCCTCAGAGAAACGAGTTTGTCTTCCAGTTAGTGCCAACAGGAACACCCATCAAAGTGCCAATGTTTACGAGGTTACAGAAGCAGAGCAGACACATTCAGGAGGAGACGCCGCCTCTTGTTTCTCAGACACACTGAAGTGGACTCACGAACAACAAATCTGGCATGTGATGTTTCTTTTTTTTTCTTTCTCTTTGTGTTTCCGTCTGGCTTCCTGTCTGCCTCGCTCACAGCTGAGTCCACTTCACGGGCAAAACTTGAATCTAGCTGCCAATCAAAACAATATTTTTTATTATGAGGATATTGTTCACATTACGACCATGTCAACGATGCACTGTACATTTTTAATTTAGACACAACTGTTCCATATCGTCACCCCGGAGAGTTTATTTCGCTCCACGTTGTATATTTCACTCAGTCATTTGTGATGATATTCAGAAACAATCACGTGTGTGTGTGCGTCTGCCATTTGTGCAAACTACAAATTCCTGAAAAAGAAAAAGATGAATATTTTCTGATCTGTTCAAACGAGGGAGAACGAGTTGTCGCCTTGTTAACTGATGTAATAAAATGAAACTGTGTGATGGCTGACAGCTTCCTCGTGACATTCAGAAGCATGTTGACGTGCTCTTCTTTTGTACATATGTGTTTATTTTATAGGATTTTTAATTTTTTCCACAACACAAAGGAACAAAAACAAACAAACAGGCCTGACAAAGTAGAACAAATCAAACAGACTGACAGCTCACAGACAAGGTGCATGTATGTAGGGCCACAACTAGTGATTATTTTCATTATCGATTAACCTGTTGATTATTTTCTCGATTAATCGATTAGTTGTTAGACCAGAAAATGGTGAAAAATGTTGATCATTGTTTCCCAAAACCCAAGATGATGTCCTCAAATGTCTTGTTTTGTCCTCAACCCAAAGATGTTCAAACTAGTTGCAGATTAATTTATTTGTTGATTAATTTTCGATAAATCGTTGCAGCTCCACAAATGCGCATGTCGATCTCTACGAAGAAGGACCAAGACAAAGGCTGGAAAACTGAAATCCTTGCAGACCAAAGCACAGGACAGTAAAAGTCCGATATAATTCCTCTCCTAATATTTTTTTAAAAAAGGGCCCCAGATCCTTAAAAAAACTGGGGTTGGACATCGGACAGATTACACAGAATGTCTTCAAGATATAGATAAGAGACAAGAGCGTTTGGGGGTAGATCAGAAAAGCAAGACAAGCGATACCCACCACAACGTAACACGTAACCACATCTGCTATTTGAGACTTTTACCAGAGGAAAACAGGAAAATTATTGAATCTAATTACCCGTCCTACATCTTCTTCCCAAACAGATCAAGCTTTTTTTCTTTTCTTTTTAAAAAAAAAATACAGATGGTTTACCGCAAAAGACGCCATTTACGCCATGTTTTTAGCAGAAATTTCAACTGTAGCATGTAGCCGGTAGGATGCAAACATGGCGTCGACCTCACGAGACTTCCACACAGGCGTCCATTAGGATATATACGAAGTCTCGTGAGATCGACGCCATGTTTACATCCTACCGGCTACATGCTACAGTTGACATTTCTGCTAAAAACATGGCGTAAATGGCGTCTTTTGTGGTTGACTTTTAATGTCACGGCTTGCAGACACTTTGATTACACCACACAAGCAGGATGGGGAAGTTTTGTGTTTGTTTTGTGTTCTTTTTTTTAACGTTTTATCCGTGGTCACCGTTCACTGTCATTGTACCGGATGAGGCTGCTACCCTGTTTCTCCTAAAACCCCAGGATTGTTTTGTTAACTGAAGACCTTCACCCATCATCACATCGGCATAGTGGTGAGTACATACTGAGTGGCTTATTCTCACAAAGTGGAGTATCGCTTTAATCTTCAAATCTCAATCTCAAGTTACTGTGGTGAGAATCAAGCGAGCCAAGTTCCTGCAAGACAAGTCAAGTCACTGCTCAGGTCACCTGCAGAGTTTAAGTGGTTACCTGCCTCAAATCAGTCCCCTGAGCCGATGCCTTAAACTTCATGTTAGCTTTCTGGCTACGATTTGACCAGCTGATAGATTAGCTAAAAAGAGGCAGATGATTCACATAGTCTACCTTTCTTGTGTGGGCTTTTTAGTGACAAATAAAGTTGGATGTTGTGGTGGAAGTGTCGCTGATTTTTGAACTGCAGATCTTGCATACCGCTGTCGTCCACAGCACAAATGGTTGATTCCGAACTTTATTATTTTTGGACTAGCATCCACCATGATGGCTGGCTTGTGCGTCGGTCTGGTTGCCACCATCAGTGCGGAAAAATAAGGGACACTTTGCCAGCTACCCCAGGTGCAGGGACACAAAGGTCTCGGGGTGCTCCTGCATGAGATTTTCAGAGTCAGACCTTTTATTTCCTGCAGTCTGGTGAATTTTTATGCATCAGTTTCAAAGTCCTCTGCTACCCTGCACATAAGTGTAAAGGGTTGATGCTGTACTCTTATTGACAAAAAAGCATCAATAAGTGTAAAGCACAGTTATATCAGTTATATAAAGGATTCAAACATCTGATTTTTTTTTTTTTCAATACAGGATAGTCCTCTACTACACAGGACACGTGGCAACACTATCTGTCGGGTTAGTTGCCCGGTTTGTCCACTAGGAATCACCCAATCTGTTGCACGAAAATTGCAAATATTTCATTTTAAAAAGTCAAATCCTTTCACATCATCTATCTCAGACTGAGTCAAGTCTCAGGTCTTGAACACCAAGTCAAAATCAAGTCTTTTAGTGCAAGTCTCAAGTCTTCGAATCTGCAGCTACAGTCTGACTCGATTCTGCCACCTCTGCTTTTCGTTAACTCAGCAGAACAGTCTGGTAATAACCTCACCATTAAAAATCCTTAATAAATATAAATAAAGTAACATACACAGTATCCATGACAGAGATTTGAACACAAACACAAAGACTGCTGGTCACAAGCCTAAACTTTTAGCTTGTAGGCAAACCACCCCCACCCCCTGACTATAAACACACACAGAGGCAAACAAACATAAAACAGCACATTGTGACATCTTTAACTTGGACTTGTTTATGAAAACATGTTATGTAACAGGTTAAGATGTGTATTTACATTTATTAATTCACTCATGTTTGTGCAGACAGTGAAAACTGAGCACGGCTTAAGTTTAGCTCCACATATGAGTGATGCTGATCCCAGTATGTTTATGATATCTTTATACATTGTCTGATAAATCTGACTATATATAGTACAGAAGCTTAGGTTTTCTTTAAATAAATAAAAAATTATATTCAGTCGCAGGTTGGGTGGTTTGTCTGCAGCGTTTGCTCAGGAAATTCCACCACCTCAGAGTGTGAAGACACGGACTGGCTCACTGACATCTCTCCCGGTGAGATGAGTGAAGCAGCGCCGCGGTCCAGAGAGAGTTAAGCACTTTATTTGCTGAGTCAGAGCAGCTGCCTGCCTGCTGCAGTGTGATAACAGAGCTTTGTACTGCATGGTAGAAAACAGGCCTGACCTCGACGTTTACACCACATGAATCAGCACGGCCTTTTTTACATAAACACCACAAAACAGGACGGCGATGACTTCCAGGGGAAGCTAACAGAGCGTGCTGAGGGTGTTTTATTGTGCCTAGAAAACCTCTGTCTGAGGAAACAAATGCCAGGTTACAGCCCGACGGCTCAGGGAGTCAGATCACAGCGAGTGGAATTTAAGTTTCATTAAGACTGACTTAAAGGGTAATAATGGGGAATAAGCTTACTCAGCAAGATCGCATTAAGTAACCGCTCCCAGGCAAGAAAATAAAACTCCCCATGTAACCACGTGTCTCGCCTACATTTCTGTTTTTGTGCAGATTGAACTAATTATGAGTTTTTATTGACCTTTGGACCTTTCTTTGCGTGGGACATGTCTCCAATGCATGTCTAAAATTTTGATATTAAAAAAAGAAACATTTCTATTCTTCCCCTCAGCTTGTAACATCTCAGTGTTTTTCCCTCAGTAGCAACAATAGACAATAAGTAGTTTCACTGTCTTTGCTGTAGTTTCCATCATATTCTAAATAACATGTAATTTTGTGGTGATTTGCAACTTTCCCTGCTGGGCGTAGGGGTGGTCTGACTCACCAGATGTACGCTGTGGGTATAAACCTGCCATTGCATTGGATGCTTGTTTCACGCAGCATCGCGGCCTATCCCCTGTCTGTATTTCCAAAGTCCCCGTCGCTCCTGGAAACAACAGTAACTTCCAAGTTAGCAACCTACACGCTGAAAATAGCACTTGGGTTGTTAACATTGCAGTCGTAAATACCTTTTCTTTTACGGTGATTTAGAAATGTTAATGTCAGGGCTTAATGTTTCACTAAAACAAGTTCTCTCCTGACACTATTTTGCAGGGGTTCTGTCGTTGCATCCTGGGCCTTGTGTTGCACTGTTAGATTGTGATTGGTTTAGAGAAATACAAGCATTTTTTTCTGCTATAGCAGAATGCTAATGTTTGGAGCCAGACTTTTCTCCAGTGCTGTGTGCCGTGGAGAGAGGTCTGTCAATGCAAGACTAGGGTAGCAAAGACAGTGACAGGCTAACCTGAGTTTGACCCACGTTTGTGCAGTTTGATTGACATCAAAAAAAGTCCCGTGATGACAGCTCTCCCTGCTTAATTCACAGCCACTGGATAAAAGCCAGACTTCAGAAAACCATGATGTCTGAAAAGTTGTGGGAACAAGGGATAAAAATGCTCTGTAGTTGTCTGATCAATATTAATGGTTATAGCTAAATTCCACCAAGCGCAGCTGCGCCACATCAGCCGGAGCTGATCGCAGCCACGTCCCAGAAGCAGCTCTCCACTCCGCTCTCCGCTTAAAATACACGCAGTCTATTTTTGACGGATGCCGCATCATTTAGCACAGAGCAGATCGAACGGGCATGAAGGCAGACACAGAAAAGGCAGGGAGAATCCGGTTAATTTTCAAAATAAAAGACCCCGTGCAGAATCATGATCATAAAGACAGGCAGAAAAGAAAATATAGCCTGTTTATCCATGGTAGAAACACAAAGAGCAAGAAAAGAGGACCTAATCAACAAAATCTGAGGAAGTAAACATAATCAGGCGGGCAAAACACTGCAGCCATGTGGAGGACGGATCAGAACTGCGGCGCAGACGTGCTGTTCTTAGTGGAATCAACCGCTAAATGTAGTCAACTGAAACAATAAGTTCCTCAGTGCTGCTATATTTACCAAGAAAGCTGAATTCTCCTGCTGCAAAATTTGTTGTTCTTCCTGCATCCAGTGATGTCATAGTGATGTCACTGGATGTAAGGATGAACTACAGTACTAGTCTGAGTCTCCACCTCTGGGTAGCCAGGGGGTCGTGCTAGATGAGTATTTTTGTCACTTAATACTATGTTTGGGCCAACAAAATAATAGCTGTAGGCTAGGGTGGTGATGCACAGTAACATGGGCGTGGCCGTCAGAAACTTGCCCACAATGCATCCTGGTACATGTAGGCACTGCAAACATGGCTATACGAGCAGGCAAACTCAGCTTTGTTGGTCAGTAAAGCAGCACAGAGGAATTTAATGCTTCAGCTGAATACATCCACCATCAACACTGACTGGATACGCACATAAAAAGTGGTTAATTTTCCCCTTTAAGTGATCCTCATGTGGGAATATGTTCACTGCATGTAGCCCGTCCAAAATATTCAGGAACCTAACTGCAGCTCTGACAGTGCCTTGCTCCAGATGAATAGCAGGAGTGTTTATGCTGGATACAGCCCATACTTATTTAACATCCACAAATTTTGCCATTTTCATACCTAATTTTACAACAGCTCTGTTTTTGTGCAATTGAGTTGTCTTCTTGTCAGCGGCATAAAAGGCTGTGGAGAAGCATTTAGGTCATCACGGGATCTCTGCGCTGACAGACCAGGGTTCCTTAAGGTCAGTTTGAGTCTGACAGGCAAACACTGGGACTTAACTCACACAAACACTATTGTATGAATAATTAAAACAACTCGGCAGGATTTAACTGTTTTTACACAGTCACGTTCAGGATATACAGACGTGAAATTACATGGAAGCCACTTTCCTTTGACCCAAATAGCTTGTTGATTCAACCACATCAGAACCAGATGAGAACCACATCACAGAAAGGGTGTGGGCCACATCTGGATCAGATAACATGTAGACGAAAACCTAAAATCTTAAAGGACTAAAAGCAGCAACCACCAGACAGACAATATATCTATAAAACACACTTTTACAACATAAAGACACATATTAACTGCACAAACTTAAGCTGAGGAGGTTTTAAGAGCCACAAACTCCTGCTTAATTCAACAATAAACCTGTATTCATGTGTCTTTAAATGTGTGCTTTATTGTATCTCGCTTTACTCTGATTATTATTAAGCTTCATGATAAGTTGCTGCATCCAGTTTACCATCATTTGACCTCACTGGTCCCGTCTCTTATTCTCATATAAACCCTTCTAGGTACAGGTTCATCTGCTGTTACCACTATGATACTTGCATCAGATTGCTGTTTTCAGTTTGGCTCTGTCAAATAAAGCATAAATAAATAAACCAAACAAAGACGGCAGCCAGAAGTGACACGTCTCCCTCCTTGTTCTGGACGAGACAGAGAAAATAAGAGCTTATCTGAATCTTCAAATAATGCAAAATAGGATTAATATGGATAAATTAACCTGAGAGTAAACTTTTTAATTGAGTACAAGAAGACATGTCTCTTCATCTTCATAGAGGATAACAGAAAAGTCTTTGATGAATCGGATCTGACTGAATCATGAAACAGTGGTTACGTGTCCAACACTTTAACTAAAGAAAATTCATGACGCACTGGTACAAACAGAGCGTGCAGCCACACTGGGTCATCTGACAAGAGGCCTGGCAGGAGGATCAAATCAAGAACACAAAGCCTACACCTCCTCTTCTGTATGCACCAGACATGGATCGTTGCAGGTCAGAATATTCCACCAAATGAGACTCTTGAAGAAGTTTCCTTCAATAAATCCATCCTGTGATCAATGTGGACGTGCACCTGCTTCATTTGCACATGCATTGTTAATTATTGCACTAAAATATCCTAAATTCTGTCCAAGTTTTACAGAAATAACTCAAACCAGATCAAACTCTTGAGGCGTTGGGAGTCAAAGCAGCCGTCAAACAACCGTAGGAAGTGTTTTGTGGCACTGTGAGCATGAAGACTGATTATGTTTGATTGGAAACAGGAAAAACACACCCGACCACATAATGTTGCTGAAAGACATGATGAGGACTTACAGAAAAAAAAAATAGCTGAGAGAAAAGCTGAAGATTGTATTTGATGTGACAACAGTTCATAGACTGTTTCAGTGAGATAAACACATGAAATGTTATTTATTTCTACTGAAATCTGTGACATCACTTGGTGGTTTTATTTATCTGTTTTTGGTTTTTCTTAATTTTTCTGTGTATTTGATTTTTATCTTGCACGGTCGGTCTTCCTGCATGTGTTTGCTGCTTTGTTGTCGCCGTACAACCTGATGTCTGTTCTCTTCCTGTCTGTGGTTCACACTGTACGTCTTTTATGTAATGCTTGTTGTGTGTGTTGTTGTCTTGTAACTTTTGATATCCTTTTAGTCCCCGTCCCCTTTTCCTCAACAGGCTGCCACTGTAAATTAGAATTTGTGATGACTTGCCTGGTTAAATGAAGGTAAAATACTTGTTTTTCTTTCTTTCTTGCAGTAATAAATGTGCAAAATACATGCATATAAGATTAGAACTAGACAGATATGTTGGTCAGCCAATATTATTGACACAATATTGGCTTTGAATAGCTATATCGATCAGTATATCTATATATCTGCATATAAGTCTGATGTTTCTTTTTTATTTCTTTACAGAACGCAATGTAGTGTTTTATTGTTGTTTTAAAAGCGGCATTTTGTGTATATTTGATCATTTTTCATAATTCATAATAGTTCTATTTGTGTTTTTTTATTTATAGGCTTATTTATGATACCATTTTGGATTTTATACATAGAAATAAAGAAATAATATAATTTTTAAAATCACAATAAGCATCGTTGTGTGTATGAAAAAAGCGGAAATATTCCTGGCAGTCTAAGTACATGCTCACTGTATTTTGTGCTTGCCAGCATTTCCAAATAAAAAGTGAAAAAGAAAACAAACAAACAAAAAAACAAAAAAACACACAATTAGCAGATGTTTAAAAAATATTGGGAAGTTTTGTCAAACAAGTTGCAACTTTATTAAGTTTTGCTTAATTGAGAAAAGACAGATTTTCTCAAGCAGACAGTAAATATCAGTGATCCAAAACTGTAAAAAAAGAATACAATTTAAAAAATAAAAGTTTGTGCGGACTGACCACAGACTTTCAAACTTCTCCGGGAGGCAGAGCTGAACACACCTTCCTGTTTGCACTGTGGGAGGAGGATGCCTTGACAAGGAGGGGTTCAAGTTCAATTGGGACGGCCCCCAAAAAAGTTCCCACACAGACAGAGAGGAAAAGAAAAGAAAAGAAAGAAGCAGAGAGGGAAGCTCTGCTCCGCTCAGCAGCAGCTGCACACTGATGTGAATCCAGGAGAGGAAACCAGACATGCATTCTTTAGGCAGGTCGTGGCTGCTGCTTACAGGCTTCATCCTCTTTTATATCATCTACCTGCTGTTCGGAGCGCTGGTTTTCTCCAGCATCGAGCGGCCGGTGGAGGACAAGCTGCGGCGGGACATGGACGTCCTGAAGCAGGAGTTTCTCAACCAGAGCTGCGTCAACGCCGCGTCCCTCGAACTCTTTCTGGTCAAAGTGCTGACGGCCAACAAGTACGGCGTCTCCGTCCTCAGGAACTCCTCCGTCCCTTCAAACTGGGACCTGGCATCCTCCATGTTCTTCGCCAACACTCTGGTCACCACAGTCGGTGAGTTTCAAACCAAAACTACAAAAAGAAAAGCGTTCGGCTTAGGAAAGTCACCTGGTGGCGTCTTTACGCAGGACGCACAACTCGCCTCAAATAACCTCCTGAAAAATAACTGAAAACCTCACGCAGCTGTCTCAGAAAAGTGTCAAAACTTTTACTTTTTACACAGTGATATGACGACATAAACCATGAGCAAAAACAGATCAATACGAGGTCTGTATTTTTCACTTTAATTGGGAATAAAACACCACAAAGGTAATTTACACTGGTAATCATTTTTTGGCGTTATTTTGCCACGTGTCAGGGATGTAACGGATAAGTTGCAGCTGTGTAACTTTCAGTTTAAAAGTCAGTTAAGATCAAAACACAAACAGCCTGAGGGGGAGATGTGTGTTTTTTTCCCCCCCATTACTTAGAAATGTCATTTCCTGTTCATTTACTCTGAAAAAACCCCCAATTCTCTACACACAGTCAAATGTGGAGGACTCAGAGCTGGCAGCTATTTTTCATGATCAGGGGAAATGTTCAGGAAGTCCAGGGGACTTTTATTGTGGTATTACGAGACAAAGGTTGTTAATGAGAGCAAAGAAACTGACTGAAATTGTGACATGAGATATGATTAGTATGAATGTTTGTGGTGTGATCGTGATGATGTGATATTTGTTGCGGTCTGCACCAAACAAACGTGTTTTCTTTTGTCTGGAGAACAAGATTTTTAGGCCAGATCATCTCTGCAGCACTACAGTACTTAATTATAAAGCTTATAAAGTTTTCTCACACATTTTATCCTTTTTCAAATTGTAATTTGGTTCTGGTTCTGTGATTTGGATATTGCACTTGGCCATATTGCGATTTTATTGATGATGATGATTATGTGTTTATTGACAATAGAGCTGAATTATATGGTAATAAAAAGTCATACAGTATTCTAATTACTTTGACAGATATTGCTATTGCGATTATGATTCTCGAATATCAGTGGGAATGATCGTTTTTGCATCATAATGTTAATTTTCACTGAAAAGAACGATTAAATTCATGATAATGATGAGAAATGTGTCGGGATCTGCACCAAATTAACATGTTTTTCTTACATCTGGAGAGAAAAACCTGCAGGTCAGGGCAACATCCAAAACTCATTCTGGATATTGCAGTTTCAATAATATTTCAATTAACTGTGCAGCCCTAACTGACTGCTACCAGAAAACTGCAGCACCTGATTCAGTTAAGCCTGGGCTGAAGAATTTAACACAATAAAATGTTTCATTTCAGTCGATATTATTGATCTTTTTTTTTTTACTGAAAAACATTAGAAAGAAAATTATAAAAGAAAAAACTTACTCTGAATTGAAGTACTTTATTTTTCGAGGCACACAGGTAACAGACTTTCTCATTAACAGTTTGGTCTGCACTCTTTTTGTCAGTTCACGCTGTTTCTGTTGATGTAACTGATCAACACACCTGTTAAATGATCGGCTGTTTGCGCGTCACGCCTTTTATCAAGAGAGATGACAGGCTGCTTATGAGCCAGGACGTATTCGTTATGTGCTTTTGTAGCTTTCGACGCACTGAAGTGAATCTACCGAACATTTTATTGAGAATTTTCTTATTGCTGTTGATACAGATCACTGTTGTTTTGTTGCCCGGGCCTGGATTCTCGTATGTGATTTTGTTGATTGAACAACCACAGACTGTTCTGCACATAAACACCTGTGACCTGGATGTTGCAGGATGCAGCTGTGTGAAATCGGGTTGTCGTACATAACAGAGGTTTTTGCGGTGGCGTATCAGCCGATTCATCTACACCCGCCACACCTCAGCTTTAGACCCGAGAAATAACGACATACTGTACGAGATCACATCGACGCATCAGTCAGTTTAATCAGGTACGGTATTCAAGTGAGATCCGCTGACCCGTCGGTAGTAATTAAGGTCAAAGCTCATTTGTCTTGTGCAGACAGCGAGGAGGGTTATGAGGAGATAAGAACACAGTTAATTTCAATATATGAGAAGTCTGTGCTTAGGAGGCGCTGATGCACTTACCTTCTGGCTGATGATTTAGACGTCCAAAATATAGACTGAAGCATTATTTCAAAACTTATTTGTTTCAGCAAACGGCTGCAGTCAGATGCTGTACACCCTCGCTAGTCGGCACCAGAAATACTAGTCGGTTTAAGTATTTATCAATATTTTATTCCTCCATAATGCCAGTTAACCGTTGCCTCTAAGATGTTATGCTGCTGCCTGCTGCTAGTTGGGGCCAATGCCCCATCAGACAGCAGCCCCTCTTGCCGTACACCATAAGCAAGTATGCCCTGATGGCCCAGGAAACCCCAGATGTTTATATCAGCGAAGTCAGACAGATGACAGCTTGTAAAATCAGTACAGTTTGGCAGTGTTTTGAAAATGGAAATAATGTTGAATTTAGACTGTAACATAATAAACTGGTGTATAATCCCTCTACTGGAGCAACATGTGATCACATTCAGCACAGACACGGACGTTAACCTGTAAGCAGAGCAGCTGCTGCTGCTAACACTGCTAACGTTAGCAACACTGTGTAGCAGGCTGGCAGCTAACGTCAGCTCCGGGTCGTTTACCTGCCGACACTGTCTTCCTCTTCGGTCTGAAAAGGTGAAGCATTTGGTGAGTTGTTGTCATGTTCTGTAGGTTAGTGTGTAATGTTTTCATTGCACAGCATGAAGTGATGCATTTCAGCGGCATTTAAAATCCGATTTGCTGATTGTAGACTTTGATTAACGACTTCAAATGGCTCTTAACACACACAGTATTCTGGACAGTGTTTAACAATATCAACTAATAAATTGTGCAAAATTTTAACTGTGTGTTTTCTGACTGTTAGATTAGTCGACTAGTCTAAATTACATTGTGCGTTTAATCGACGGGGAAATTAGTCACCAGGAACATCCCTAGCAGGCTCACTGCATGTCATGCTCCGGAGAGAAAGGCTGCTCTGTGTACATACACTTATCTTGTGCACACAAATTAATAAAAACTTTGGAACAAATGATGTCTCGTGCCCACACGAAAGCATTTCTAGTGTTCAGTGTAGTAAAATGTGGCCTCAGTTTCTTTCTTTAGTTTCTCTCTGTGGCTCCTCCAGGCCTGAGAAAATGACCCTGCAGATGTCACCAGGGTTATTACAGACTTCTGATTTATAACAGAAAACCTGCATCACAATCAGTGGAGTTGAGTTTGAAAGATGTGGGTGTTTATCAGGCAGGGAGAGACACTATCAAGTTGCACCATGGGAAAATTATGATCCAGCGTTTTGATTTCTTTAGTTCAGTGCAAAGTGCCACAGGCCAGTGTTCAGTATCTTGACAACCTGGACACCAAGACTTATTTCTGTCTGTTGTCTTCTTCTCTTACGTAATAGCGCAAGTTTATTTTTCCAGATATTATCCACACCTAGTCGGCCACGCAGCTCCTTATAGTTTCTTATCCTGAGAAAACGTTCACGCCGTCTTAAAACAACTCCCTGCTTCAAATTTAATGACACGCGTTTATTTGTGGAACCACCCAGTGACACAGCAGCGCAGCCACAAAACAGC
>JAJHUR010097017.1:0-10820 GCA_027495735.1 Lutjanus campechanus
TAAGAGAGAGGTGTGTGTGTGTGTGTGTAAGAGACAGGTGTGTGTGTGTGTGTGTGTGTCCTTCAGTGTCAGTCACACCCTGCTTGATTGATTGCCAACCTTTCAGTGCAAACATTCTGGTGAAATTCACTGTTTGTGTGAGCAGACACCTGTTCCACATGTCCAGGAGTGTGTGTGTGTGTGTGTGTGTGTGTGTGTGTGTGTGTGTGTGTGTGTGTGTGTGCGTGTGTGTGTGTGCGTGTAAGAGTGATTACAAGACAGTCTTGGATTCCTCACTGAGGAGTTGTCTGGCTTAATGGTGTGAAAAAGAAAAACAAAGAGAAAGAGAGACAGAAAAAGATAGATGGTTGTGAGGAGGGCCGAGCAAAGAGACACAGAAATAACACTAATAGTATAATCAGTACAATTCCAGGCCTGCAACTAATTTTATTCAGTCTGAATTAATCTTTTGATTACTTTTTAATCAATTGTTTAGTTAATAAAAATAAAAAAAAAGAAAATAGCAAAAAAGAAAAAAATAAATTACTTGTTTAGTCCGATCACAGTTTATTACCGAAAAATGTTTAATTCACAATGATATAAAACAGAGAAAAACTGCAAATACTAAAATATAGAACTGGAGACTTGACCTCCAAATCATATCCCGTTTTCCGTGGGGAAACTGGTAAAAAACATTTCTAACACGTTCAGTAGATATCAGAATATATTGAGAAAGTTTGTGGGCCTAGTTTCATTTTTGAAAACATGTTCAACAGCTGTGTGTTTGCTCAGGTGGAACTGCTGTTCTTGTGCGTGTGTGTGCGCGTGTGCTGGCAGAGCACACTGAGCATTTAAATTAATTGATTAAAAGGCAATTCAAACACTTCAGACTGTTAACACAGCTAGTACAGTAACTTATGGCTGTACCACATGAATTAGAATAACACACATTACTTTAATACTTATTGTGATTTTTTAAGAGGTACTTTTTACAATTACTTTACTTTTTAAGTAATTGTATTGGAACACATTTTTGAAGTGCATTTTTGTTGTGAATTTCTGAGCCAGGTCATGACAAATGTGGGCTCGTCCAGGACTGCTAAACACATTAGCATGCTACCACTAGACCTACCACCGACACATCACCACTGCCATCCCTAAACCTTGACATCCAGACTTTCTCCATTTCACCCAGTGCAAACTCTTATCCTCCTTCTCCCTCCTCTCTATTACAGCAGCACCTGTCAATGCTATCAGCAGTCTGTAATGCCCCATCATTACATTCTGACTCTCTGTAGGCCTTATCAGACTGTAACCCTGTAACACTGGCTCCACTACAGCTCAGACTTCTCTCAGTGTTTCCACCTGGCTAAATGGACGGGGACATTCTTACACTGAGACTCTGGTTTTGAGCAGCTTACGCTAACGCAGCACAGGGCTCCAGTCAGACAATGAATCATCATTGCTCTTTACCACAAATCTGTGACTCATTACTGGTAACCAGTATTAACTAAAAGGACGGTAAAATAAAAATACTCTCTGTGTGACTGTGTGAATACTAAACAACTTAACCACATTAACTGTGTATTGATAGTAATACAGGGCTAGCTAGCTGCGGTAGCCAGTTAGTTTAACACTGGTGGGTGGGTTCCATGATGGCAGGCACAGTCGCATCACTGAGTGCCGCCATTCTACACAATTCTTGTGATTCCACCAGCAACAACTCAGCGTGTCCCAGAAGCAGCTCCTTTGCTCTGTGGCACCTCAAATATACGCCGTATTTATTTTTGACAGATGCCACGTTAAGCTGCACAGACCAGACTGAGTGGGCAGGAAGTCGGACACACGAACACAGAAAAAGCATAGAGAATCCAGTCAGTTTCCAAAATAAAAGACCCCGTGCAGACTTGCGATCATAAAAAAACATACAAAGAGCAAACTATTTAACTACGTGGCCTACTTATCCATGGTTAAAGCACAAAAAGCTTGTAAACAGTCACCAATTTTTCAGGACATGCATAATGTTTAGAAAAAATGGTGCAAAGTGAAATAGAGGCAACAACAAACTGTAACCAGAAGACACTAAAGTGGGATGGACATTGCCTGGGACACATCCGGGCATCTTTTTACTGTTTCTACTGTAAATGTTGTGTGTGTTATTAAATTGGTGAAGCTGTTTTCTTAAATTGCTTGTGTTTTTTCTTTTTGCATGAGCTATCTTAAGTTAATGTTTTTGCACTCAACCAAAACTGCAGTCCTGCGATTTGGATTAAGTTTTCTCCAGACAAATTATGACATCACACAGTCTGCAGCCGCAATCAAACAGGAGGATTTCATATTACATGGTAAGTGTAATATACTGTAGACCACTTGCCAGCAGTCATTTTGATAGCTAGTTTTTTGACAGACAAATACACATGCAGCTGCAGTGTTGTTTTTGCAATATCAGCTCCTTATTTTGCTCTTTTGAGGCTACAGGAAATCACCAAATCGTAAAACACTGTATAAAACCGTAGTGTAATAGTATTGTAATATCTTCTACCACATACATCGTGTCAGGTATATAATTCTATCTGCCTCAGCAGATGTCACTTTAAACTGCACCAGAGAGCTTCCTTTACTCAGACTACCTCTACACATTGGAGGACTCAGGCCTCCAACTCCCTCTAGTGGACAAACTGGGAACAAAGGTGAGCTGCTGCTGCTGCTGCTACAGGTGCTAAACTCACTGTTTGTTCATGCCACTGTCTGACTAAATATACAGATAAATGATCATGATCAAGTGCTGCAGGTTTCTAATCCAGGTCTGAAAGAGTCTGCAAAGTAATTATTTGATTCTCCAGCACGTTTTTGCACAATAACTGTCTGCAACAACAGAATGATTAAGATTATGATGCAGGAGAGAGAGCGAGCAGCGAGTGTGTGTGTGTGTGTGTCTGTGAGAGAGAGAGCCTAATAGTATGTTATTAGCATAATTCACAGTGATTAGAGCAGAGCTGTAAACATTAGAGGGAAGGACAAGCCAGCTACTGTACAGAGAGACTGCACACGCACACACACCTACACACACACACACACACACACACACACACACGCACACACAAGCCTCTAGTCTTATAAAACAAATACACAACAGTATGGTATTTAAGAGACTGATTCATCGCTAGGTGTGTGTGTGTGTGTGTGTGGTTGTGTGTGTGTTTCTGTGTTTTATAGTCCCATCTCGAAGCAGAGCAGCATTGTGCTCTGTGCTCACAGGCATTTTAATGTTCATGTATTAAAACAGGGAGAAGTAAAACACACTGCAACTGATGGTGCACATGCACAAATCGCACAATGAATAATTACATTATGCCAGTGTACAACGCACTAAATGAGAATAATGTGAAGAACGTAGGTAGTGTAGCAGAAACATAAAATGCTGCACTTTTAAAGGAATAAAGACAAAAAGAGTTTTTTTCTGACAGGATATTTGGATGTTACTGCACGGTTCTGTCGTGCATGTTTTGTCTGATTTGTGTACTGCTGATTAATCACAATTGTGAGGGAGGAGAGAAGGGTAACAAAGAGAGGGGAAGGAGGGAATGGGCATGTGTGTACGTGGAGTTGCTGACGTGATAGAATTTTTTTTTTTTTATCATGAATCCTGATGTTGCTGTACAGTTCTGTGGTTTAAACATGATCAACTAAAATCTCTGTCTGAGTAGCAAACGGACACTTGTGTCCTCCATGAAACATCTGTCACTGTGCTGCGTTAGTGTTCAGTTTGCTGTCAGCTATGATCTCAAATGTCTGTCAGGGTGAAACAGAAAATTATCTTGTTGCCTTAAATACAAAAAAAATATTGCAGATGTTGCGCACAATTTAGTTGTTATATAGACTGACCTGAAAAAAGGTGAGGATGCTCTCCTCACAGGACAGCATTTTATTAAAGAAAAACGAATAATAATAATAATAATTTGATGGAATTTTACATATGAAGCCTACAGTGCGCCAAAGGTACGTCAATTATTATGCTTCACTTATTGCTTTTAGTAATGAAGCCAACGTCTCTCCACAGCCACAAAACTCTGTTGAAAAAAACAGTAATTTTCCCTCGCTGGACATAGGAGCTGCTGGTCCACCGCTGCCTTGATCTGCAGCAAGTAACATGAGTTCAGACCAAAACAAACGCGTTAAAACACCGAAGTGACACTGGAGTCAAACAATAACATAATCTAACTAACAACTAACAAACACAAACTGCCGTGTCCTGTGAGGTAAAAAGATTACTTCTCCATGGAGTCCGGTGGATGTAAAAAGAGCAGACATAGTGGCTTCAGGTCCCTGTTAGAAAACGCTACCTGGCATCAAAGTTAAGTGGCAAAAGAAGTTCGAAATAATTAGTCATTTAAGCCCATTTGATTTTTTTTAGGTGGTCCTTTGTTTAGGTGCTAAAATACATTTTTCTGCTGCCCATGAATCCAGTGCATTGACACTGAAACAGCTGTCAATAAACGTGAGCTGGCATGCCCACACACTCTTGAAAAATTGTCATAACCACTAAATTAACTGTTTTGAACACAGGTTTTCTAGCTGTCACGAACGTTCATTTTCATTCAGATCTTGGATGCTTAATGAGAAACTAAACTTTGATATCATATTTTTTACTATTTCAAGCCAAGTTTTCAGTGGCTTTAAGAAAAGATGGGATCCATCAAATCTCACAGTCTGCCAAGAAACAAGGCAAGAAAGTGCCCCCGATTTCAGCTTTAATACGTTACGGCATTTGTTTGTAATGTCTACAGAAAATCCTGCCCATCTGGCCTCTTAGCAGTGGACAACAAACCATTAAATCTAAACCCTATTTGACACTTTGGTTAAAAAAGAGAAGGGAAGAAGGTGTGTTAATGAAAAATGGAAGAAGACATGAACAAACTCGTTAAGACCGACCCTGGTGCTCCTCACACATTGAAACCAGCTGGTACCCACTATATGCCCATAGTTACCTGTATGTTTAGGGGCCCATAGCTCTAGGGTAAGAGCCTGGTATGTGTGCTGACATGGTATGTGTGTACCTCCCCATGTGTGTGTGCATTTATGTGGAGGTGCATGTCTGAGCTCCAGGAGTAGAGGGGGTCTGGCGTGAAGCTGAGGCCCAGACGAGAGGCCTCTCGGCCAGCCGCGGAAGCTCTGCAGCCCTGCCTCTTCTGCTCCACACCTCCAGGCTGTCACAGAGGTCCTGCAGCGCTGCACTGTTTACCGAAACGAGGCAGAAACACAGTTGCAGCTGCTGCAGAAGTTACCAACAACTGTCAAATCGAATGTAACCCTCAACCAAAACATGTCATATAAGAATATTAAAAGCAGGAGTCTGCAGACAGATGTGGCTTGTAGTGTTTCGTGCTTTGGATGGCTCATGAAAATGTCACGCAGGCCATTATTTTGGCTACCATGGCTCGATGAGAAATCTTTGGTGATATACTCTGGAACGGGGGCAGACTGTTGGTTTGGTGCAAGCGCTCTGAGGAGGCGCTGGCGTGAAATTCTGATCCTGTTTGCAGTGCGAGAAACACAATTGACAAGTCAGCAGAAGTCTCTTAGTTTCCTTCAGAGCTCAGGGAGATGGGAAATTCGGCCCACATGTGGATGCTGAACAAGCTTGTCGGCATTGGCAGGGTCTGAACATTATTCGCAGTCGTCGGCTAATCAGATTTCTGTGCTTATTTCCTCTAAGCCAATCAGAGTCTTACTGGCTCCAATACCAATCTGTCCCTATTTGCAAGGTGGCTTGAGCTAATATTTGACCAATTTATCAATAAATCAAAGGAATATTGAAGGAACAGGCATGCCTAAAGAATTAATACAGTGTTTTTTCATGCTTAGCAAATAAACCGTCAAATCCCTCCTAAACTAAAGAATGGACAAGTGGCAAAATGCCTCTTCAGTTGCTGACAAGTGTTTAATTGCTTCTTGGCCCCATTGGCGGCGTGGCTCTGGGGATGGCAGCAACCGTCTGTCAGTTGGTTCACCACTTTAGTCCAACTATTGGTTGGAACGGCAGTATATTTTGTACAGACATTCATGGATCCCAGACAACATTGTGTCGTATGAACTTAGTTTTCATCAAGCAGCACTAGCAGATTGACATTTTTGGCTTAAAGTAACATTTCTTACCAACTGTTGAAGAGATGGCTGTGAACTTTAGTTCAGTCATTCATGTCGTGCTCATCATCTGGCCAAAAATTTTAATTTGTCAAATGATTTCAGTTTTAACACACCTGAAAGTCCGAAACAAGGTCAAACCGTGGTTCACTTTTTTGTTACATTGTACACATTTGATCCGATTAGTTTTGGTTTCACTTTGCAGTTATGTGAGCGTACTAAAGAACTACATGTGACATCCCTCCGTCCTGTCATCATCACTTATGTGATCTCTCTAGAGTTACAACTGTAGGTTTGCAGAGAAACATGTCTCACCGCCTGTCGTCAGTTCCATTCAATTCCCGTCTCTCTTGGAAAATAATTGAATTGTCATTTTTGTGAGCTTTTTGACACAAAATGTCAATTCAATATTTGTCCTTCCTTTTTCTAGGTCGGATGATAGTCTTTCAGAACTTCGTGTAATTGGTCCAAAACTCTGGACCATAAAAACAAAAAAGAAAAATGTTTTCTCACCAGAAATGAAACAAACCATGGTTACAAGTTAGAGCTCTGATGACTACCGCAATACCGCAGTCATGTGATGTCTGGTTGAGCTCATTACTGTCATTACTGTCATCACCACAAATTTGTTTTTACAGGGACAACCTCATGTTATTCTATTAAGCAATGTGTTATAGGATTGCCAGTGGACAGCTAACATCATTATAACATGTTTTCAACTTGGAAAAATTGGCCGATAATCACAGATGACATTCAGAGTTGGATTTATCATGATGGATTTATTTTACCACGTCTCCAAGCAGGCACTGCACCTTAAGGCTGGAATACAAAGCTTCAGAAAGGGGTACAACCGAACCACAACTAACGTTGTAGGCACAAAGCTAAGATAATTGTTACTTTGAGGCTTTTCCAGCAGTTGGGAAATAACAAATGAAAGTTTTCTTGGTCTTGAGAAGCTGACACACTGTAACCAGTACTGTACATTTACTGCCAGTAGACAACTTACTGCTAACTTTTTCCTCTGCTGCGTTGTTCTATCAACAGTACCGTTTCTCTCAGTCTGCTGCTCACTTTTCCTCAGTATCACAACCACATGCTACACAAACATGGTACACACTGTCTTAATCCTATGCTACTTTTATGACACTATCCTTCAATACAGTCCAATAAAAAGTAAGTATTTGGACAGTCGTGGTAAATTCAAAAAATTCAACCTGCCACAAGACCACCTCATTCAGTCGACTTGAGGTTCTGATGTTTGTTCCACGGGAGGTTTCACAACAAAAGTACCAACCAAACATGGCAGGTGTGACCGGGCCCATGGTGAACATTACCTTCTAAACATGCATGTTAGCATTATAATTGTGAGCATGTTAGCATGCTGATGCTCGCATTCAGCATTAGAGTGTCTGTGAACTCTTTCTGTCTTGTTTATATTTGTTTCCAGGCAACAAATCTAACTTTTACTGTTTCATCAAATTTATACAATCATCATACTGCACACAGAGCAGAGAAAAGAACTGGAAATTCTTGGAGGTGCTTTCTTGGACACTCTGATGGCTGAGGTTTTAGAGTTGTCAAAGCAACATTTTGCATCCATTAACTGTTCTGACAGGCAATGAAAGCCAGAGGAGAAATTTAAATTTTAAATTCAAAATATCAGAATAGTTTTGCACTGTTCCTGCACTGGTTTTTGGCATCTGAATCTCAAAATATCAAGTGTCAGATGATCACTTAACACATCACAGGCCAAGTTTAAAATATAGACCTTGCTTATGTCTGCATCACTGACCAAATGAAAATGTGAAATTTTCCACTGTGATGGATCCCTTTTCCTGCAAGTTTTATGTCTCTACAAGCAGAATTTACAGACTGATAGTGTGGCGGTAGGTTTAAATATATTGAAATTGTATTTAATAGTCATTTAAATCTGACTACAATTCATTGAACTCTATTAAATAGTGGTTTAAGGAGCACAAATTACACATTTTTGTTAATTTCTTTTGTCTTGGATGGAGAAAGAACGGGAGGATGGATTTTACACTAAACTCTACCATGTGCAAAGGCTGGGAAAGGAGTCCACAGTGTGCCTTACATTATGTTACACAACACACTATCAGCAGCGTGAGTTATGGAATCAGAGAGAAGCTTTTATATCCGTAAAACTCACTTTGTCTGTCTGATACCTGAGCTCGCCTCATTCTTTAAAACATCTTTTGGACCGGCTCCAATCTTGTGTTCTTAATGCTTTTCCCTTTGAAATCCAGCATGTTTGGGGTTATGTTTGTCATAAGCAAAGTGGAATCGGATGCGTGGATGTGTCCTCCAAAGCGGAGGGCCGCGGGGCATGACAGCGAGGTCCAATGAAACGGCTCGGATGGATGCAGAGCGAGGATTCAGCTCCGGCTCTGATGTGGATGAACGCATGTGGAATGCTGCAAAGTCTCCATGCGTAAACAAACAGATATGTTAGCAATAATCTGCGGGATTTGACATCAAGACGGTTTGGCTTTGACTGCTTTTAGAGCCGCTCAAATGTGTGTGTTGTGTGTTTCTCTGAGATGCGTGAATTCATACTGTGCACGCCTTTGCATCTCATGTGTTTGTGCGTTATTTTCATAAACGTGTGCACATCCATGCATACATGGAAATGCATTTTGGTATGTTTACAGTTATAAGTGTGTGTGTGTGTGTGTGTGTGTGTGTGTGTAGATGTGTGTGTGTGTGATGCAGACCAGATTGTGATTTTCTCCAGCAGCGAATTGGCGAGTTTGTTAAAACAACGTTTTCTATCTCCCATCCAAGACCACAGTGACCAGCCAAGTGCATTCAACCTCTGTACACACACACACACACACACACACACACACACACACACACACACACACACACACACACGCACACACACACGCACACACACAGGGGAGTTGTGCAACAGAGTGAACAGGAGTGCATCTCTGTTTCCAGATGCAGAAATGGAAAAAAGAAAGAAAGAGAGGAAGAAACAGCGAGCAAAGAAGATGGACAGACATCTTTCCTGGACCTGTTTTTAAGATTTCTCGAATGCCGTAAAACTGATTGTATCATCATGTTTCATTCTGTGACCCTCCAGGGCAACATCACAACACGTTGCTTCAATGTTTCATTCATTCACCTTGGACACAACAGCTACATTTCCATCCAAGCACATTACAAAACTAGAAGGACACTCGGAGAGCTCAGACCTCTGCCAAGGCCAATAGTCCAGTCTTCTATGATATGAAAATCTGAAAGCACGACCACTGTATGTCTGTCCAAAACTATTAGAATTATGTCAAAATACGGTTGTGCCTAAGTGAAGCCTCATCATCTCATCAATGTCAGTGAAAGTGAAAAATAACCGTGCTGTAATTCACATCCACTCAAAAATTTAATGGGCTCTTCTTTGGCCTCTACTACACCCTTCCATTAAGTTTCATGAAAATTTGATCAGTAATTTTTACTGTAATCCTGTTGACAGACAAACAAACAAACAAACTAAAACATAACCTCCTTGTATGTACCACAACAAGTTGACATTTTTAGCGTTTTCCAGAATGACTTTTGTGGAAAGAAGATGACGTTCAAAGATCGTTTACCATAACCACCTCCCTGTTAACACTTTTTTAAACATTAATTTGCATGCAGAACAGGTTTTTACCATATGATAGTGTGTATTATTTGTATTAAAGTCCACCTCTAATCATGTAATATGAAATGCTCTGCAAGAAGTAATAAATTGTGACTGTTTTTCTGAAAGTAAGTACCTCGTCAAAATGGCTTACATTTAGCTCTACAACTTGCCTTCATTTAGTATTCAAGGAACCATGAACATGCAAATACTTCACCTCGATTAACAGGATTGGTTCCTCAGAATCCTTTTTTTTAGACTGCCCTTGCTCACTGCAGTTTCAAAATAAGAAATGCTCAGATGTGGAGTTTACTTCTTATTTCACTCCCGATACGTCACGTAACACATGAAAAACACCACATTACGCATATTGACGAGGTTAAAAATGGGATTTTTACTGGAGGGAATCTTTAAATAGGTACTTTACATTGGCTTTTAGTTGGTGGTTTACCATTTACAATGTGCACGTCTGTGGGTGCTACCATTGTTGTGTGATGTTAGACGACTATATCGTCAAGAACTCGGGACAGATGGATTTGTAACTCTGACTTTGAGTAGCGCTCCATTGTACTTTTTATAGTAGGAGGTCAAAAATGTTCCAATTCCGAGTTGTCTGGAAGGTAGCATTGACCTGATTGTTTTTCCAGGGTTTATATTCACTACTTCCCTTCTTTCCGTGTCATCTCTCACACTAAGAATTTGCTTTTCATTATTGTTTCTCTGTCTCCCTTTTCTCAGTCTCCCTCCCTCCTTTCATCGCCTCGACCATCCTAACCACCTTTTTGGATCAAACTACCAGCAGTCATTCTCTCGCCATCTCTCTTCTCCCCTGACCGCTTTTTCTACTTCACTATCTCTCTCCCTCTTATTCCTTCTTCTTTCTTGTCTTTCTATTAATCTTCCTTCTTTGCCGATTGTCTTTCCTTTGCCAACTTATGCACATCCCTCAATTTTCATGCTGAATCTTTTTCACTCTTTTATTTCTGTCTTTTCTGACCCACCCATCTATCCCCCCTTTAACTATCAGTAGCTAACAATAATTTACATG
>JAJHUR010097018.1:6895-26007 GCA_027495735.1 Lutjanus campechanus
ATTATTTTGAGATAATTACTTATTATTTTGAGATACTAGCTCATTATTTTGAGATAAGGAATTATTACTTTGAGATAATTACTTATTATTTTGAGATAATAACTCATTATTTTGAGTTTCTCATTCTTTTGTGATACTAAGTTATTATTTTGAGATAATAACTCTACAGTAAGCCATGACTTATGTTGATCATTTTTTAAAATCACATGGACAGAAGTGGGCATTTGTACATATTAATACAAAGTTTGCACCATTTAACACTGGTAATGGCAAAAACTCCAAACCTTTCTTACAAGGTCCTAGCTTCATGTTTATCACACTTTTACGTTTTACAATCCCCAAAAATTAGCAGGCTCATGGACTTCTGTCTGTGAGAAGTTTTCCTGTATTGAATCTGATGTAGGACATGAAATCCACCGTGTAGTCCAGCAGCCTGCTCTGAGATCTGCAGCTGTGTGTAAAGACAGATGAAACAGTCTGACTGAAGCTGCTCTCTGTGCACCTTCAATCACTAAACTAACAGATGGGTCATGTCTGTATTTCAGCTCTGGCCTGAGGAGCTATTAAATATGATCTATGTTATGTTTGGTTAGTCATTGGCAGTAGATCACCGTTAAACACTCCACTGCTTACACATACTTACTGTAATTCTGAAGGTTTCTCTCATCAGTGCTGATCTGAGGTCTGCAGTCAGCAGCTTTCAGGCTGATAGGAAGGATTCTGTTACATGTCAAGTGTTGCATTAAGTTTTATGTTCTTTGCATCTGTGGCATGTTATCTAATGAGCATTAGAAGAACACACAGTATACAGGCTGTGAAATCCTCCAGGAGACGTCAGACACTGTTCTGGTTCTGTTCTCTTGTTCTCCTTGAAGCAGATCAGCACCTTACTATGACACATTATTTAGTTGAGCATTTTTCTCTTTTATTTGTCTCCCATTTCATAGTAGTTAAAGGGACAATTCACCTCAAAATCAAAAGTACATATTTTATTTTTCCTCTTACCTGTGGTGCATTTGACAACTCAAGATCAGCGTCTCTCTCTTCTTCTTTTTTTTTCAGAAATCATGACCCAATTACTCAAGATAATCAACACACCTTGCTGTGAGCAGGAACTATTTTCCTTTTATCATCATGTCACAGCGTAGAAGGAGGCGTGCGTCAACTCATGGGCGAGAGGCTCGGCCTCCTGACAGTGTGGGATGTAGACCTTGACGGTGTCCTCCTTGGCTGATACGGTCTGATATTGACTGACTGACTGATATTTTAGGTGTGAACTGTCTCTTTAAGGGGTTGACAACAACATGACTCCTGTGATCACAGATGCTCAGAAGTTCCAGACCAGAGGCTGGAGGCTCTGCTTGGCCAAGTTATTTTTTTTTCTATTGATAATTAAAGTTAGACGGAGCAGGATTTGTCTGAGCTGCATCAGGATGTTCATTTTGGGTTGGTGAAATGTCCTGAATGCAGCAAAACTGAGTATAAATAAGGAAACACAGGCAGAGAAATACAGACACACCACACACTTGTAGTGGGTCATAAGTGATGATTGAAAGGGATTATGTTCATATGAATCTATACATTGTTTTTTCAAGAAAATATTGCAGATTATACCTTTAACTACAGCTGAAAATATGTTGAAAAAAAATCAAAGGTGCAACCTTAAATTTCTACAATCCAATGTGTTGATAGGACAGTGGTTAAAATTTTTCTGCAAATAAAGGGTCAGTTCACCCAGTTGTTTTGTTTTTTTAAATCTATTTTCCAATGCTGTGACACAGATTAAATTCCATTCATCAACATTTTATAGGACTTTTCACAGACATTTTGACATTACTCAATTAATACTATTTATAAAGGTTAAACGGTGTAGCTTTACTACCATCAGGACCCTGCCATTATGTACAATTACATGAAACAGTCAATAGTATTAATTACACCTGTGCTTTTCCTGCTGTGACAGTGTGAGCTATATCGACCAATCCTTTGTTTAACCTTTAATGTGCTTTGTTAGTGACTGAATTCTCGTCCAGATACCCCCCAGGATGAATCGTCAACACTTCGGTGATCCTTTAACTCTGTGCTTCTAACTTTTTTTCTGCCATGCTCCCCTTCATATGTGTCCCAAACACTCACACACACACACATACAGTTATTATTGCTCATTGCCAATCATTGGAGAAGCAACTGATAAAAAAGATTTTAGTTGAATTTTAGTAAAATCCCCCCCAGTGGGTCCCCTTTGCCCCCAGTTTGGGACATGTAATTTGTCCAATTAATTTGTGCTTTGGTTTATGATGCAAACTGAGCCATTAGCCTCAGATGATTATTTTTAGTTATGTCATGCTAAAATTCTGAACTAAGGTGGTTAACATGGTAAACATCAGCATGTTCTCACAGCACCACAGTACTTAAGGTCAAGTTTGTTTTCCCAGGATGGCGAAGTCATGACCTGCCCTACACTGGCTGATTGGCTACTACCTGTTGCTGTCATTAGCTGGGCTGGTTAGATTTATGCACAAGGAGTGAGCCTGGTTAGGGTAAGAAGAGTAGGCCGAGTCATGGCTTAACAATCCTGGGTAAAATAAAAAAAACAAAATGGCTTTAGTATAGCCTCGGAGATGCTAGCATGGCTTTTAATGGCTCTCTGTTGAGCTTTAAAACATTAGTAAATTGTTTATTGATTGTTAATAAAGCCAACCATTAGTTGCAAATTATTATTATTAAAAACACTTTCAAATTGTGCTGATTTAGAAGGTGGTACCAAATTAAAGGAGCAGTGTGTAGGATATAGTGACATCTAGCAGTGAGGTTGTAGATAGCAACCAACTGCAAACTGCTCGCCTCACCCTTCCCTTCCAAGCTTGGGCGCATAACCCTGACTTTTAAAAAATATGAAGTTATACCTCTCAATAACTGCGCTTGAAATAATTCATACATTTTTTTTTTGAAGGTTTTCTTTCTGTCCCCCTATTATCCTGCTCGGTGGTCTTGACCACATACATGTTGGGCAAAAACGTGCTGTCGTAGAGTCAATTGTATGGTGTACATCTGTGGGACACACTTCATCACAGATGATTTAATGATGTTAGTGAGTCAGTGATGTGTGCCGATTTTGTCTGTAGATCAAAGTGAATCAGAAATGAGTTTAAGTGAGGGTGGAACTTAAATTTTTACTGTGAAAAAATATGATCCTGCCATAAAACACCAGATTTCTGGATGGAGTTTGGTTTAACAGTCTGTCCACTAGAAAAACAGCCATAAAGAGGCATTTTAATGTTGATAATTCATCTACATTGAACTGACCTTATAATGAACTTTGTTAACAGCATAAAGTAACATTGGAAGTGAAGCTAAAACTGACCTGTTTTCACTCTAAAAGGCCACACAATTACCAAAAACTGCAGTCAAAACAGAGATAAATCCAGGGCTGAATTTCACCACCATCCTCCCTCCTCCTGCAAGCCGCCGCTCTGGAGCTGCATATGGCTCTTTAGCTCCTCTCCAGTAGCCCCCTGTGACTTTGGCAAAATTATATGGAAATAAACTTTCATTTATCTTGTTGTAGGTCTATGAAAATATTGAGACAACTCAAATTTTCAAGGCAATGTACTGTAAGAGATCTTTGAGTTTTGAGTCCAACTCAAACTCTTAAGTTTTGAAAAAGTTTTTCCAACTACTGATCTTTTGAGATAATTAATTATTCTTCTTTAAACAAACTTAAATCTTTACATTTCAGAACCCCCCAAAAAGCTGTGTTTAAAAAATTAAGTGAATGATGGTTAAAAGTGTAATATTTTCAATTAAAACCATTTAATTTTCAGGCACCAAAATAATCACAAATCAGGTTCACAGTTTTATTTTTCTACAGCTCAAAGCTTCAAGAATAGTGAATTATATCAACTAAAGATTATAGGTCAGCAAAACTTTATAAACTTTATTTTAAAACTATTACTATTTTGCCAACTGTAAAAAAAAAATATGTAGCCTATTAACATTTAATTAAAAACATCAATATTTTGTCAACTAAAACATGTGTCATAGCCTACATCTACGGCTCAGTGCCCTGACCTCTAATTTTGACGGTGGTTCGTCTTCTTCAGTTTTTCGTAAGCTAGCTATGGATGCCAAAATTAAAAGAAAAAAAAAAGTCCTCAGAGAAAAGATTGAATTTAATAATTTAATTTTTTCTCTTTTTTTGGCCTTGCAGGCCCCTGGTGTAGGAGACACTATGGTAGTCCTCAATCTGGTGAAAGGTCCTACAAGCCAGTGTTTGATTTGTCCATTCTGGGCTACTTCTGAACATTATATTCAATATCTGTTAATAGATCCCCTTAAATCTTACACACCGGACCTTTAATGACAGTCCACTGGCTTCATGCTATCATGTGAGATGCTTATATTAGCCTCCCCGCTAACACATTTACACACACCGATGTCTGAAAACGGTGGCGTTTTCCTGCAGACGTAGGAATTTCATGTAGGTCATTGCTGAAAAGCTCCTGCACATACAGCGAACATGCAAACCTTCCCTGACTACTTATGAGTTAAAAAATGTTTCATTCATTAAGCGGGCTCTCAGTCTCGCTGACCTTCATCAGGGAATACAATCTCCATGACTGCTGAAGGTCGAACGGCACAGATCCAAGAGCGCACGAGTTCCTCCCTGCTCATTTTAATGTAGAAATCAGATGGAGCAAAAAAAAAAAAAACAGCATGAGGACCCCCATTATGATTGATTCATTCATACAGCGAGCAGTCAGCATGGGGCAGGCCACCGCGCGGCAAAAAACAAGACAGAAAATACGAATGCAGGCTTCTTTTTTTTTTTTTTCAAACACTGTATTTTTCCATCTCCACATAACCATCAAAATGACATGTTTAGAGTTTAGAATGTTTTATTATAGTTTATTGTGATAGCATTTTCATTTTTTCTTTTTTTTAAGTTTTATTTTTTCCAAAGAACAAACACAGCAAATAACGTTGAGGGGGAGGAGGAGAGGCAGGAAGAGCGAGAGAGGAGGGCCACATAGATAAGATAGATAGATCAATCCATAGATAGATAGATAGATAGATGCGTCAGGTTTGGCTTGATCCTCCCCCCTCTGGGTCCACACACACACACACACACGCACACACACGCACACACTACATTTTGCTTTACAAAGAATAATCATCATCAGAATAAGATTAATAACTGTCTGAATATATCTAGGAATAAAAAAAAAAAAACAAAAGAAAAAGAAGAGAGGAACACACTGCAGAGGAAAACAGATTCACTCGCACTGCTGTGAAACCCAAAAACTCCCTACAGTTATACAGTTAGCCTGGAGAGGAAACAGCTCGGTTAGATAAGCACAAATATATGTATGCATCCACTACGTATGCATGCATATACTGTATGCAGGCTGGGTGTGTGTGCACATGGAGGGGATGGGAAGGAAAACGGGTTAACATGTGGGTTCGGATTCTACGACGGCGTGTTAGGGCCACTGTAGGTGGAAAAAAGAAAAAAGAAAAGAGCAGAGGGAGGGGGGGTAATATTCCAAGAAAAAAAAATCACATAGATTCCCTGAAATGAATGTGGTAAATGACTGAGATAAAAACTTGAATATTTTCTAAGATTTAAGTAAAAAAATTTAAGAGAATATCAGCTTTTTTGCTTGTTAATTTGTGAGTTATCTCGTAAATTTGTGAGTTAAATTTCAGAAAATATACAAGTTTGTTTTCCTAAATCCGTATCTTCCTCGAAAATTTGTCTGTTTAGAATTTTTCTAAAAAGTTTTTCTTGCAAATTTTTGAGTTTAATCTCAGAAAATATTAAATTTGTGAGCTAAACTTCGAAGAATATTTAAGGTTTTTCTCCCTTAAATTTGTGAATATCTATATGTGAGTTTCTTCTCCTAAATTTACCTCTTTAATCTCAGAAAACATCAAAGTTTTATTCTTGTAAATATGCGAGTTTTGTAATTTTCTGGCTTCTTTCCTCATAAATTCACCACTTTAATCTCAGAGAATATCCAAGTTTTCTTCTCATGAATTTGTAACTTTCATCTCGTAAATTCTGAATTTTTTTCTTGGAATATTACCCCCCTCCCCCAGCTCTGTTACTTTTCTTTTCTTTTTTTTTAAAAAAAATCTACAGCCCAACAGCCCAAACACGCCATCGTGGGATTCATTTCAAATGCCCCAATTCATACACAAAATTCAAACTAGGCCTGTTTCTATGACTTTACAGATCTCTCTAAGTGTGCATCTATGCATGTGTAATGCAACGTCAACTAGCTAGTTAGTGGTAAAATGCCAATCTGCAGATAAAGGCTCAGTTTGATTCATTTTAGCAGCTGTCCAAATCTCTCAGGGAGGGGTGGGGGGAGTGGAGTTAAGGCAGACAGCTGATATCAGGACAGATTACTGGGGCATAGTTGATTCTTTTCCTCATTTTTTTTGACAAAACACAGGTAAACACAATGATTTGGCATTAAAAATAGATACAGAGCTAATGTTACCACACAGTCGGAGAAACAGAGAGAAGCAGGGGGGGTGAAGAGGAAGGATGAACAATGAGTAACTGAAGTAGTAAAATATGATCATAACAGTAAAATGGTGCCTATTACATCGGGGATCTCAAAGCAAAAAACATTGCAGCAGTCATCGATCAAGCTCTAAACAGTATACATTATATATCTGCCAGCTAATTCATGGTGGGGATCTCAGCTTGCTTAAACGGGAGACGCCTTGACATTTTCAGTTGAGTCTGCTCTCCACCAGGGACTTTGAATGCCTCTACACGGTCCTGTTAACAGCCTGTTATCATTCATACTTGTCATTTAAAAGAAAGGGCACCACCGACCCTAAAGTAACGGGGGCGGCTCGGTACCTTTGGGTTTAAATGAGAATTGTTAAAAATGCTAAAAAGCTGCTTCAAAGCCCAAAATGGTCTCTTTTCCCCACCCCCCCTGGTGAAGAATTAACCAGACCGCAACAACGTGCCAAGCTTCACCTTAAACAGCCAAAAATAAAAAGCTACAGAAACCTAAAGAGCCATATATACACAGAAATGTGCCGATAAATATAGTTAACAAAAAAAAAAAGTCTCGATTTCCAATCTATTTTCCTTTTCTTTCTTTTTTTTAAACGTCTTGACTTCATAATGGCGGCCACTGCTCTCAACGTCCCTTAACGTTTCTTTTCTGTCGCTCCAAAAAGGATCCATTTTCACACTCAACAGTTTGGTCTTTTATTCTCTCCCCAGACAATTTAAAACACTTTTTCTTTTTTCTTTTTTTTTTTAAGCCACAACCAGTTTGTAGTGTTCATTAAATACAAATCATCTGCAAGTCAACAAAAAACGGACACAAAGACAAAGAGAGAGAACAAAACAGCGTGACGAGGAAAAGGGAAAGGAAGCACAAAATAACATAATTTGCACTTTTGTTTTTGTTTTTTGTTTTTTTATGGACAGAAAATACAGAGTGACTTGAATGCCTCCCACACCTTTACACAGCGACACACTGGAATACCTTATATCATCCCTATACACACAGGCACAGCATGAAAACTGACTCAACATGTGGAAACATGTCCTGCTATCGACGTGCTGCGTCATTTTCTTTAAAAACATGTACAGATGTGTGTATAGACACAACACAGCCACACGGTTTATTCCATACAGTCAGTTGTTAAGAGTGTGTTTAATCTCTACCCACAATCCTGCCTCGATCTGGACAAAGTCAGCTCAGTACCGGAGATATCTGGGTTTTGTTTTTATGATTCTGAGGTACTGTAATATCCCATCAACATCCTCATGAGTTAAGAGGAGTGTGCAAATTAAGCCACCGGAATAGAAACTTTCACATTCCAGCAAAAATAAAAAGCTTAAAATCCATTTATCTAACCAAAAAAAAAAAAAAAAAAAAAAAAAGCTTCAAAATTTGGATGCTAAATCTGCGGGTGAAGCTGACTCTGTCCTCGTAAGACTGTAGGAAGTCAGGTTGATTTACGGGGACCCTTAGGTATGGTCAAAAGACAGAGAGAGAGAGAAAGACACAGAGAGGGAGGGATGGATGGATGAAAGAATGGAGCGGTAGAGAGAGAAAGAGAGAGAGAGAGAGAGAGAGAGAGAGAGAAAGAGAGAGAGAAAGGTTAACAAACTGTTAGTGAGCCTGGACAGTTCTGTAGAAACGCAAGGGAGGGTCGGAGAGGGCGAGGAGGAGGAGGAGGAGGAGGAGGAGGAGGAGGAGGTGTGTTCTGGGGCTTCAGCAGCAGCCCCCTCCAGCCTGTTGGCCTCCCTGGCTACCGGACAGTGTGGAGTTGGTGGTGGGATGCTGGGGTCCAATCTTAATACCATTAGCCTGCGTGGAGACAAAGACAGAAAACGTAAAAGAAATTAAAAATTAGGTTCGGAAAAAAAAAACACGTTCCTCAGATTAATCATTAAGAAAATACAGGTCATGACAGTAAAAACATGACTAAAATCTATTATTATGATAAGGAAAAGTATTTTATTTTGCAGACAAATCCTGATTTTTTTTAAAATATCCTATCCATAATTTAAACCTCAAACTAAGGTAAATGTCCTGAGCTTCTGAGTCAAATAAAAAAAAGATTTGTCATTATTGAGTTATCAAAAGCAAATGTGTGACATGTGCCTGCTGGTCAACGGAGAAGTTGACACAAAAAAACAGACAAGAACATTTTTTCATATCTTATCTAATCCTATTTTTGTTAAGTACTCATGTCTAATCAAAATCGAAGAGATCAGAGGTTTCAGTAGACTTGTGTTCCACATGCTGCATCAGTACAGCAGCATGCACTTGTAAATAACCGCAGTATAAACTGCTTAAGAAAAGAGGCACATGTACAGTCGTGAGAGTCATGGAGGCTATGGCACAAATAAATCTCCTGTCGGCTAGCCGTGTGAATTATGGGAGACAGACTGCTACGACCTGAAAGGTGAGGGTCATGTGACTGATGGACACAGGCGAAGGTGTCAGTGGACTAGTTTTTGGTACCTTCGCAAGTAAAAAAACATGTAAGAAGTTAAGCACATGATACAGGTCAAGGCTCAACAATATGTCTTGCCCATGGCAAGTAAAATACCACGTCGAGCTAGTAAATCAAGCCTGACCGAGCAAGAAAATGCTGTTATTGTGTTTTAGGCTGAAAATATGGAACATTTAAAAACATCACCTTGGACTTTGAAAAACTAGGAAGGACTTTTTTCACTATTTCTTTTCTCTTTCTTATTCCACAGACCTTGCAGCCCCTCGATTCAACACGTCAGATTTAGTCTTTGTTGTTATTTCATAAGCGCTAATAAACAAGCAGTTCAAACAGATTTCTGACTTATTCCCCCCGACTGGGCAAGTGAAGCAAATCTTAACATTGAACCTTGTAACTGTCCTCAGAAAATGAGTAAATCTCAGTTACTAAGAGGAAAATCACATTAAAGCTGCTAATCAACCTGCTGTGTAATTATATCACTTCTGTTTAGATTGGACAAATGTGATTAGAACAATGCAATAACTTCATATAATTAATATAACAACAATGATCACTGTCATGTTGCGACCAACTATACACAATGCACAGAGGGTGGTAGGTGAACAGGTGGGGGTTCAAAGGGGTCCCAACAGCAAATTGTTGCCCCTGGGCTGTCTAATGCAACCACGGGCGGAGGATTATTTAATAAATACAGCCTTTCTGGGCTTCTTTCCTCTTCCTGCATAATATTTGACATGGTTATTCTTAAGTTATTTGTTTGATTTGAACTTCCAAAACTCAATAAAACTCAGACTCTGAGTACATTCATCATGACATGAGGAAAAAAAACTGAATCATGGCTCTAGCCAAACAAGAAAAAAAAAATGAGGAAAATAGTCACTCACTAAATGGAGGAAAAAAAACACTGAGAAGTAAGTGTGTCATTGCTTTCATGGTGAGATTAACATTGCACAGCGCCTGCAGGGGCTCTATTAGATCACATCATAGAGGAAGCAACAGGTGCTGCTGCGTTGAACAAAGGCAAAGGAAACACCAGCAGCAGTGAAGGACACACACGAGCACAAAATAAGAGAAGAGCGAATAAAAGAAGAGAAAACAGGCAGGTGGGTGGTAGAGAGACACGGCGCTTTCATCTCTCTCTCCCTCTCTCATCCCTCTAACTGGAGCTCTCTCCCTCTCTCTGTGTTTCATCTGTGTGTGTGTGTGTGTGTGTGTGTGTGTGTGTGTGTGTGTAGCACGCTCTCAGCCTCGCTCTCTCCCTCTGTATATATTTATCTCTCTCCTCTCAGTGTAACTCCCCCTCCTACACTCAGTAGCAGTAGTGCCTCTGGGAAACACTGTATGCCTTTAAATCACATTTATTGAGCTAAGGCCATGTGTGTGTGTGAGAGTGTGTGTGTGAGAGTGTTTTCTCATCGTGGCTGCCAACATTTCTGGTGGGGCTTCCCCCTCTCTCTCTCTCAGCCAGTCAGCTGATGTGGTTTGGCCGGCCGGCCTGCCTTCACTCCGTCTTACTGTTACTAATAACAAAAACACTCAGTGGCTGGCTAACTCCAGTCCTGTCTGACTGACGCATGGACCTGCTGGCTGGCTGGCTAAAGGGCCAGACACGCAGACACACGGTTCTGTTTATATCCTACACTGGCTGCCTGAATTCAGGAACGTGTTCACACATGTTTGTTGGCACATATGGCCTGCGCGTACAGGCCCAAATTTGGGCTGCACGAGGGCCGTCTGTGTGGACTATGGGACAATTTATGTTGCAATTTACAGCGAGATAAAAGTATTTACAGGCTTCTTGTAGAAATAAACAGCTAAGGAGGGACTTGTTGCTGATACTGATTGGTGTTAACAGTAGCCAATAGTTCTGAATGTGGGCTATGCCTCCCCACCATGTAGCTGTAGCGGTCCATGGATGTATTAAGGAGAACGGTTCCGTTAGCTGACTCCTCCCTGACTGGGAGCTTACAGGTGAACACAGCTAGAGCTGTGAAGAAACAGATGACCAGTCAGAGGTTTGTAATCAGGACTGCGCTAGCTAGCTACGTTCATGAGAGATGCCAACAAGAGTGAATACGACTGATGAAGCTGTATATATTCTTGTAGGTCCACATTTTTCTTTGATCAACGTTAAAGCGTTAAGTTTACTGCTCCTAGCAACAGCTAGAGCTGCTTCTGTGGTGACGGGACACACACATGCTTAGGGCAAAATCAATTAGTCACAAGTAAGCCAAACTACAGGAAACGAGCACCGAGTCAGGCAGAATGAGTCAAGTCCAAGAAAATGAGGCTGACTGTCAGCAACATTTTTATTGTTTAACTTGCATATTCGCACAAAGTTTTCCCCGAGAGTCTGTAGGAGCTGGCTGGAGCTCGCACCAAAACAGGAAATGCAGGCTAAGATTAGTCACTTATTTAGGCTTCAGCTGAAGTGAATGGAAACAGAGCGGATATTAGCAGAATAGAAGTGTACTGACAGTAGATGAGGGCATGGTCCAGTTCATAATACATGAGATATCTGTGTATGAGGGCGTGTTGCACATGTTCAGTCAGCGCTCACAGTGCGCAGGGTCATACATTTTAGGCTGCACGTGGACATACACAAAGCTGTTTACACAGACATGGACAAATGATTAACTGTAGCAGATGTGGACCTTCATGGACACATATACATGTAGTGTTTTGGAATTTAAGCGTCTTTTTTCAAGCCAGTTTCAAAACACATCTTTTTCTGTCTATTTCAGTCCCTGATATCACTGTGTTAATATTGTGTAAAAGCACCAATAGTGCTCCCTACAATGTTGTTGCAATATCAATGGTCAAAAATGTTGTGATATGTAATTTTGTCCATATTGCTCAGCCCTGTGTGGAAGTAGCTTGACTAACGCTTGCTGACAAGTGCATACTTGCTGACAGGCTCGGTGTCTTGACTCTCCTGCCTGCATAACTGTTCCACTGAGAAGATAACCATCTGGTTGACTGGATAGCAAACTTACTGACTGGCTGGATAGACAGCTTACAGACTGACTGGCTGGCTGAGTGTTTGTTTTCTTGCCGAATGACTGAGACCTTGTGGGATGTGAGGAATTTATGAGCTGGCAAGATGCCGAAAGTGAGAGAGACAGAGAGAGGGAGACAGCGAGAGAGGGAGGAAGACAGGGAGAGGGAGAGAGAGAGAGAGAGAGCTGAGGAGCGAGGAGAGAGTGAGTGGAAAATAAAGCAGGGGAGAGGAGGAACGCGGGGAGTTTTGCTTGGCTGGAGTCAAAGGAAGCAGAGAAGAGGGCTTTTTTTTCTCCTCTTCTTTTTGAGGAGAGAGGGAGCGTGGCAAACCACACACACTGCTGGAAAACCACACTGAGGAGACAGAGCGGAGGAAAAGAGGAGAACAAAGACTGGAAGAGAGGAGAGGACAGCTTTAAAACACAGAAAACAAGAATGGAGAGGTTTGAGGAGGAGGGAATAAGGGAGGGAATAAGGGAGGGAAACGGCGCGTCTCACCTCATTGTTGATATCAAACACTCCCTCCTGGATCTTCTCGTAGATCTCCTTGGCTGTGTTGATGAAAGCCTGAGATAGACACAGGAAGAGGGGAGACTCGGTTCAGATTTGTGTGTCGACCGCTCTGCTCTAATGAAAATGTTTTTACAAAAAGCCACACATCATTAGGAGTGCAAAACAGATTCAATGCGAGATTGAGATGTTGAAGGGCGCGACAACCAGGCTTTGACTGTTAAACATTCTCGCTGAAACATGACTTTGCGTCACTACAAACCTCTGCATACCATAGTATTTAAGATTTTTGAATGCATTTTTCTACTTTCCGTGCAAATGATTAGGAGTCACAAAAAAAACGCTATGGAAGAATCTTAAAACTTGCTGGGGATTGTAATCTACCATCCTCTGTTTTGTTTATTGTCAAAGTTATGGCTGAAAGTGTGAAGTAATCTATTAAATATTTCATATAGGTGTGTCAAATGCTGGCAAGAAGCTCAGACAGATTCCACACAAGAGAATTGGCTGCTGAACAGCATTACATTCACAATTCGTGTCAACGGAAATACACACCCTGCAGACAGACAATAACAAAACATGGACGTCATTAAATAAATGTGTGGGTGAATTTGTCTTAAAACCATACTGAGATAAACGGAAATCAATGGCCGCCCATGAGGCTAACAAAATGCATTAAAAGACTTGGAAAATACTGGCGTATAAATATTGGTGGTAATGTAGAGTATCTGATATATATAGCAATAGATTTAAACATAAAGCTATGGTCCTAAATTGCAACGAAGCATGAAACAAAGTTTGCTTAGCTGTGCTCACTGGGAAAAATGCCAACTGCACCCTTGCAAAGCTGATATTTTTAAAGGAGCCAAATCAAATCAGCTTTATCATAGCATAAGAAATACTTCTGGAAATACTTTTGGAAATTAACACACGGGATCTTATTCTGCGTATGGTCAGAACGGTATGGAATGGATCTGTACGTTTAGTACAGAGCTGAAGACAGGATGTTTTTAGCTTAGCTTAGCTTAGAGAATGGAGGCAAGTGGAAACAGCTAGCATGGCTCTATTCAAAGTGGAAAAAAAATATGCATCGCAGCTCATCCAAAGCTCACAAATGAACACGCTGTATCTCGTTTTTTAAAGCCACACTCAAACAGAAAAATAAAAAAAACACACAAGCTTCTGGGGAGTTATCTCTGCAGTTCTTGGTGAACCACAGACGGGCGATGTGACTGTGTTCATCCTCCCAGAGTTTGCAAGACTTGGTGTAATCATGCATGTATAGAAACTAGGACTGGGTGTTGGCGCTACCTTTAAGCTGTCGACAAAAATAAAACAAAAACCAAGTAGCGACTAGTCTTCTCAGGCCAGACGTACCTGAACTTGATCGTTGTTGGACCCCTATCTAGAAAATAATGACTATTGGTGTGGTTTTGTTGGCAGTCAGTCACTGCAAGTGTTGATTTTACAGTCTGTGGTGTGGTGAAGTTGAGTGTGTGTATTTGATTTGTTTAGTGCGCCAAGATGCCACCAAAATGTTCAGAAGTATGACTACACATATACTACACAAAGAAATTATGAGTATCTGATAAAATAGATAAAAAATATTAAATGAAGCACTAGTATGTGGGATACAGGTATCTGTATCACTTCAAGTATGCTGGTATTGGTACTTTTATCATAATCTTATAAAACATGACCCAGTTCTAACAGAGACCAAAGCCAAAAACCTGTGATCACCAGCAGAGCTTCGCTGGTTATAACCAGCCAGAGACACTACACAAGAGTACTTGGTGAATGAATGAACTACTGTTTATTAAGAAATAGTTTCAGAACATCCTTCTAAAACCACATCCTGGCTAGCTGGTTCCCCTTGCCTACACGTGGTACTGATATCAATCATCTTATATCACTCTTACAAAGAAAACAAGCAAGTGTTACAACTCAACCAAGACTGGATTTTTGAGGCTGATGGTGAAAGATATTTGAGATTTTTTAAAAATGTGATCATGAAATGTTGCGTCTGATAGTCGTTTTATTTTAACATAAACACATGAAATGAATAAACAATCTTGATACAGACCCATGAGGTTTATTTTTTCCCTTTATTTCACTAAGATACTGTGTACTGATCAGGACTGTTTATAGTATAAAAGTCAACTTGTTGGACAAAATATGTAAAGGTGACACTGTTTCGAAAGTACCTCAAACTAAGGCTGTTCCAAAACTAGTATCGGAAATGTCTTAGATGATCCGGAATCACCTATTTATCGGTCTAAGCTCTCATAAGTGCATCTCATTCTTTATTATTGAATGTATTAACATACATCTTTTAAAAATAAACGCTAAACATCTTTCATCATTATTTTGACAGGCCTGAAATTGAGAAATAATCTTTATGTCTTGGAAATCAGGCTCCCACTTTTGCAGCTGTAGGTGTAAGTTAATCTATCATAGAATCCACTGCTGATTTCTCCATCCCTCTGATCAAATAAAAGCTGCTGTTCTCTCCCTCAGTGATCACACATTGGTTTATTTTGTCCTGTCTGAGTTTTTCTGTTTCAACAGCAAACACGTGAAGGAAGGAAAGTGCTTTAAAATGCTGTTTTGTTGGGACTTTAAGAGCTCAAGATTTAGACTATTTAAAGAAGTAAAATTCTCCACTGAATACCACGTAAGCCCTTAGCTTTTAGAAGTTTAGGTGATATGACTGAAGACGTTGTTAGAAGATGCAGAAACCTTTCTGAACAGATTTTCTTCAACAGTTGCTACAACAAAAAAGATCTGAGCAGAAAACACACATGCAGCTCGCTGACATCACTGTGAGGATCAAAGATGTTAGAATAAAGTGGAATTAAGCTCCCTGAGCGACCAGCCTCTGACTGCACCATCGATGCGTTTGTCTCCAGGGACAGTCTCTTAGTGTTTGTGTCTCAAGGGTCTGAAGTGGAGACCAACTGAAATAAACTAGAGATCTGACATCAGCTCAGATCACACACGCACACACACACACACAACTCTGTCAGGCCAAAAAGAAGTGCGTTCCTTCAGCGGAGTCGTTTAAGAACTGAAAATATGTCCTGAACTTCTATCTGACACTCGGTCTGAAATAGACTGAGGAGCCCATGGGTGCTCTCCAGTGCACTCCTGTCCTCTTTCCTTCCTTCAACACGTCACTGCATCCCATGTTCCTTCACGTCTCTCTACACTATCTTGTCTTGAATTTTCGTGGAAATATTTTAACCCAAGATGAAATGAAAAATGTCTCTAACTCTTTAAGATCATATCCCCACCTCATCCACCTAATTAACAATATATACCACAAAGAAAATACAAAAAAAATCTATTCATTTGTAATTTACATTAAACTCCATTCTTCCTGTAAATATACATACCATACCAAATCATTTGAACCAATAATATCATGACACACACCCATCAATCAATCCTCAGCTTCTAGCATTGCAGAGCTAAGGCTAAGATGAGTTAGTTAGCTAGCAAGCAACAGTGTAGTACATCAGTTTGTCTTCAGGTGTTTGCTACCGCACACCTTGCTTGTTTCCCCCCCAAATAGCATTGTTATGGGCCCGCTGGCTAGAACTGATTTAATATGAGGAAGTCTTTTTACAGTGGACTGCTGCAGCAACTACCTACGTGAAGCATATGATGGGCTGGGCATGAGTGAATAACGTTCCCATACAAACACACAACTTTAAAACCTGAACAAAAACACAACTTTATGACTCTATGGACTTAGCAACTTAGCTGCTGTTAGTGAGAACACAGACAGACCAGGACCGAACAGAGCCTCCGAGACCGACAGGGAATACAGTATCACGGCCACTGATGGAGTTTCCTGTAAGTAACTAACTGCAGTTAGTTTGGTTATTCATGAAGCTAAGTTAGCTGACAAGAAAAGCACCACTGTACAGTATTCCCTGGCTTCAAACCTACAATGTTTTCAGACGCTGTATTTAGTCTCAGTTCACTGGGAGCTCCCAGACTGGCTCCCAGTCAGCCAGGTTAGCGGACCACTGTAGACTGCGGGGCTGGGGGGTGTCGTATTAAAGGAAGGGTTAACCCCAAAATCAAAAATACATACTTTCCCTCTGGCCTATGGTGCTATTTATCCATATATACTGTTTTGGTGTGAGTTACCTAGTTTTTTAGAAATCAGCTGTAGAGAAAGATATCTCCAAAACTCTGCAACTCACACCAAAAAACATCTAGATGGATAAACAGTATTACAGGCCAGGGGAAAAATATGTATTTTTGATTTTGGACTGAACTGGCCCTATTATGCTCCTTCAGTGCTATTGGCCACTGTAAACGCCAATCAATATCTGCAACAAGTCCCTCCCTAACTGCTTGTTTTTTCACAGGAAACACACAAACATGCTGAAGCAAATAGGACTGTACTTCCTGTTTCATGTTGACTTTGAGTAAAGGAAAAGCTGAAAAAATAGGAACTAGTAGAGAAGACATTTAAGAGGAAAGAAGAAAGAACTAGGGAAGAAGAGCATGAAGTGCTGAGAGCAGTAAAAATAAAAGAAAAAAGAACTAAAACAAGAAGAGAAATGAGAAGAGGCTGAGGAAAGGATTTTAAGGAAGGAAGGATGTAAGGGAAGAAGAAAGGACGGGCAGATGAGACGATGAGAAGATGCTTACAGGAATCTCTCTCTATCTCTCTCTCTCCAAGGACCATCCCATCAACCCGGTGTCCACCCACAGACCCTGACGACAAACCCAGCACACTGATTGGCTGCCGGATGTCGCTGAGGGGAGGCAGGGTGGAGGTTATGAATATGTATGAACTATAACTGGTTGATATACTGCTGGAGAGAGAAAGGGAGATGATGGAGAAGAGGGAGGAGGGGAGGAAGGAACCGACGGAGGAGGGGAAGGAAGAAATGAATGGAAGACATGGAGGAGAAAAAGGGGGAGGAAGACACGCTGGAGGAGGAGGAGGAGGAGGAGGAGGAGGGGGGAAGGAACGGATGGAGAGCGGGAGGGGGGAGGTGACGGAGGATGGGAGGGAGGTAAAGAGCAAATGATGGACGTCGAGGGATGAGGAGGGATGGAGCGAAGAGAGATGAAGGGAAGGGAGGAGAGGAGCGGTATCAGGAGGATTCAGAGGACACTAATGAGACAAATTAATCATACCACACACACACACACACACACACACACATTCACACACACCCCTCCCCCCTCATCTTAACCCCACAGAGAGCTCTACTCGACAGTGGTGTGGGTGTGTGTGTTTGCATGATATAGGCCAGGCAGGAGAGGGTAGAAAAAAAAATCAATGTAAACAAACACACACACACACACTCGCTGCAGTGCCCCTGGCTGGCATGCTGTGCAGTGTAGGATGGGATTATTTATGTGATTGGATAAGTGAGAAAGGGGTCCCCGAGGACAACGCCATGCATTCATTACACTCAACAACACCAGGGGTGTGTCTCTGCGAGGGGCGGGGCAGTGAGCTCAGTGTGCTAACTAACCGCGCTTCATGATGCTAATGTGAGGAAGGCGAGGTTCGGCTCCAGCACGGTGATCCATGACACCACAGATAAACACTCAAGTCGACTGGAGCTTTGCTTTAAGTGTCACAGTTCTGTTAGACTTCATATATACACAAGATGGTGAAAGCTAACAAAGAAGATTTGATTTGATTTGTTTTATCATTCATCACAACTCTGGTCACCATTAATCAGCTCCTCCAGGATTTCACAGGCTGTTCTTGGGATTGTTGCAGCCTGATTTCACAGCAGCTTTTCTCATGTTGTAATGTTTTGGGGTTTTTTTGCATTGCAACATGCATGCAAAAAAACAAACAAAAAAACTAGTGAATAATAAAACAAAACATTGACTGGGTTCATTAAGAAGTACATGTATGATGTCAAATTTGCAGAAAAGTTGCAGAGTTTGGACAACATTGCAAGACCACACAAAATTCACGGGGATTGGTCGAATTTGCGTGAATTGTTGGACACATAGACATACACACATACAGCAGCAGTTATCTGTTTTTTTGATTTTGGGCTGATGTTGTTATTGTGTTTGTTGTAGTTGTTGCTGATTTATCATTCAGTTTCCACAATAACAGAGAGCACCTCTGTCGTGGTGACAAGGAAGGCAGAGATGTAGCTACCGCTGCGGACACCAAGGTCAGGTCCTCGGTATTGTCTCTAATTAGGGGTTTCAGCAACTTGAGGAGGAGTTTCCCAAAATGCTTTATTTATTTTTTTTGAATTGTTTTCCTGTGAATCAACCGTGGGAATGGCTGACAACATCACCACTAATAAAAACTACTATATATACTTAATGTAAATCAAATGGCTATCATGGAAAATTCTGACCATTAATAATACTACAACTGGGGTCAGATGTCATGAAAAAAACCTTGGTTCTAAGATTAGAACTTTAAAATTTAGGATTTGTTAAAAGGATACTTCACTTTCCATGACAACCCACTCAGTATGTACTCACCACTATGCCGATGTGATGATGGGTGAAGATCTTCAGTTCACAAAACAATCCTGGAGTTTTAGGAGGAACAGGGTAGCAGCCTCATCCAGTACAATGGCTGT